>ML257386.1:0-113237 GCA_005239495.1 Nicotiana undulata
GATTTATTTTCATTACTACTGAGTTGGCGTACTCAAAAAGACTCCCTGTGCCTCTGTGCACAGTTGCAGGTACTAGTTCGCAGCAGTAGCTGGCGCAGTTGATAGCAGCATTTCACGGGATTTCGAGGTAGCTGTCCAGTGTCCACAACTTCTCCATTTCCCTTCCTTATTTAGTCTTAGCATTTGATTCAGAGACATATATTATAGTTTTAGCAGAGTTAGTTTATTTATTCTTAGATGCTCATGACTATTGACTCCAGTTCTTGGGAGGTTGTTTAGGTTAATATGGGAACTCTAATACTTGATTATATTAATTATGATGTGGTTGTTTGCTTATTATATAATTGTGAACTATTTTAATTGAACAAAAGCGCAGTAAGGTGATGGTTGGCTAGCCTAGTTCCACGATAGGGGCCATCACGACCTGTTAGGATTTGGGGTCGTGACACTTCTAACCTTTCAAACTAAGAAAGTAAGCTTTCTTGCTTTCCTTTAGAATGAGTAACGTTAATGTGTTCTCATTATTTGTTCCATGTTGAAATATATCATGACTTGTACATGTCTTGTTTTGGATAATCACTCTTTTAGTTGTTTAATTCAATTACATCATAGATAGCCACCTAGGATGTTTAATTACTTAGCCACTTCATGTGGTAAGCTAGTGCTGCCATATGTCTTTGGAGTATAATTAATTAAGTTTTATCCACTTAATAGTTAATTGAGTAATGTCATGTTACCCGATAATTAATCAATTATCCGCATAATTTAAAAATTATCTCAAATCATTTAAAATACTATTACCTTTTAACACACCTTATACATCTTACTATCATGGCCATGTGGTACCTTGTATGGTACTAGTCCATAAATAAAAGGTATTTTGGCTCAGACCGTATTTTGTCCCAAAATGTCAAATTTCGATGAAATTCATTTCTTCGATTTGCTTACCCTCTCACCCTCATCAATTTACTCATCACTTTTTTTTGCATAATCCTTATAATCTCCAAATAATCTTTTCCTTGGACTGCTGTCAATTACCTTATGACAAATTCAACGTATAATACTGAATGTAACATTTTATTTCCAAGCTAATCTCAATTTAATTATGGTGTATTTCCATGTACGAAAACATGGAGTGTAACATCATTCCCCTCTTTGGAACATTCGTCCTCGAATGTTGACTGATGCACTTATCATTTTCGTAACTTATAGCTCTTGTGAATACCTCAATACTCTCCTTGCCATTTAGGCAATTGTTCTGTGAATAAATCCAAAGGCCAGGGCATTCCCCCTCTTAGGATTTTTTCCCACGCCATGACTTGTGATCGAATTTTTTTCAATCTTATAACTGTTGCTACCTTCTATCTTGATGCCTTTACGATATTGACCTTGTAAGTGCGCTTATGCGTCTCTTCTCTCCTTTTTCCTCCAGCTTTTAGCCAATTTCTAGGCCTTACATTTGTGAATATATATAGAGCTTAATAAGATGTCCCACTAGGCATTTATAGATATACTAAAGTTCTTCGCTCGATACTTTGTTGAACTTACGAATATTGTTATACCTTATTTCATAGATTCGGTTATTCATTCATATGACTTTATCGTTACTGAGGTCAGCTACCGAACTACAGGTTACTTTCGTTACTTATCCCATATGTATAAATCTAGGTCCTTTAATGCTTCCTCATTACTTGTTCATCTTAAGAATGACGTCCTATTCTCACCTCATACTTTGTGACTTTTTTCCACCCACTGTTGATTTACCTTAATGTTGACCTATCATCTACCACTGATAACTTGATCTCTTATGTGACACTGCCGCTAGGGCTCATGTCTCATCGTGGAACATTTGAAGTGATTGTCTTGATCCACCCGAGGGTGATACGATACTATACTTCCATAATCGTATTTCATAGCATTCCAGTGTGATTTACCTTACGTGGGTATTTTAATCATGTACAATTCATGAAATAATTACTCAATCGAAGGCCCAAACGTCATCCTTCCTCTATCACAATTACACCTTCATTCTACTATCAGAGTAGCATTCCATCTCTTCTAAATACTATTAGTCTTAGACCTATTTGAGTTCATTTAGGCTATACTGAGTTTTGTATAACTTAGAGAAACCATCAGCTCTTCTTGTGTTCGTCGGCTTAATCTGAGGACTTATCCATTCTCGTCACCTTCTCACTTTCCCTTTATTATCCTTACTCTTGTCTTCCTAAAACCTTATCGCTTTACCATACTTTAGATTGCGACCTACACATATCTATTTGTATTACTCGCAACCTTCCTTCAACTTGTTTGCACCATAGATCTCCTTATGTTATTCTGGAACAATAAGCGAGACATCATATCGTCTCTAACTCTTCTTTACTCTCTTGGCTTGGCCTATCGATACCTAGAAACCATAGGTTGGAATATATGCCACTAACGATGCTGCTATCATTCCTGGATACTGAATCCCCGCGCTTCTAGCCTTCTATCCACAGTACGGACTATTCACATCCTTCTGCATTTAAGTATCTTGTACGTTATTCGCTTTTACCTTACTTACCTTAAAATCTCGCATCACATTTTCTATTTCTTTTATGAACTCGTTTCCATATAAATATAATTCATATTCATAACTTGAAGTTCTATTATAATACTTGCACCTCTGGTGTATACACAATCCGGTGAGAGCCTCATACTGACTTCTTATACGACTGGTACTTCTATGACTAGCTTTATCATAGAGCCTTTATAGAATATGGATATTGTATTGTCTCTCTTGTATCTATGATATTAAGAGTGATTCTGCAATGTTCTCAATCACAATGTCCATAATTTTCTGGGTCCAATAATCAAATTCTTGATTTACTTAATTGACGTAACTCTTTAGTTTCCTCTTCCTTCTGATCAACCTTTATGTAGGCTTAAAGCTATCTTTCGATCTGCGACTCATGGCATTTAGTTATTACTTTAACCTTCCATGGACGCTATGGAGAACCACGATACAATATTCTAATGATTCAATCCTTTGTCTATCATCTGGACTCCATTCCTCTTTAACTTATATTGGAGTCTTCTTCGAATAATTCCTTTTGTTCCATCTCGTCTTTCTTCGAACGTAAGCAATTGCTTTTCTTGTTTTTTTGTCCCCTTTTCATGTGCATACTTAGCTTATCCGAGTTCTCACACGTGCCGAAATTTTTGTGCAACTCATATGGTCTCGAATATTACTTTTGGTTTTACTACCCACTCATTAGCCATGGTAGGTGCCACTCTTTTATGGAATACGTACAATGTTGTTGTGAAACTGTTGTTACAAGACCATTTCCTCTTTAGGTCGTTGTGCTGAGGTTGAAGCCTTCTTCCTTATTTCCTCAGCTAGTCTTTCATTGTAGTACTTAGGGAGGATCCTCTGACTCTTGTAAAGCTGCGAGCTTATTATATCGCATTCTTGATGGAATTTTAAATGTCATTCCTCGCCTATAACTATCCGTAGTTACTTACCTCCATGCCTTTGTGCTTGTTGGGTTACTTCTGAACTGATATTTTGACTTTCTTCCCAATGGCACTCTCTTTTATTCCCGTAACATTCATACAGTATCTTTAACTACCTAGACTCCTATCTGAATATATCTCAAGTATTATAATGACATTACTGCAAGACTAGATTCTCCATGTTGGGTTTACTACATTTATCTTGCATGATCTACTGATTTGTCTGTAACTTCTAACCTAGTCATGACTAGTCTCTTCCTGAATCAACTACTAACTACTCGTTGGCCCATTTTCATATCCATATTCCGCGTGATATTTCTTGGGTTATTTCCTTGTCTTAACTCACCTCACGTACTGGCTTCTTATCTATGAATAATATCCCGGGCAGGAACCCTTATTTCCTTTCCTTGACGTCGTGCTTACATAACGTTCTGGAATTGTAGCATATCTGTAGGATTTGGATAAGTGCAATCCCATCCCTTTCTCATTTTTATCGCATCCTCCCTTTATCATTCCATATTCCCCCCTTTAGGGGGGGGGGGGTACTAAGACTTGGAGCTACGGCGACCTGCTTATAGATGTTCTTCCTCTCCATCTCTAGCGTCCCTTCGCATCATTAATGACCCTTACTCGCCTTGCAGTAATCTTTCTATACCAAGGATAACAAAATTCCTTACTCGCAATGGTGGCACTTAGTGTAACTGGCACATATAGTCCTTTAAGCTTAACTTTTCTCACATTGCTTGCTGTAGGGAAGCGTTTTCCTAAATAACCCTTCTTTGAATTCATCATGGATCTTCTTATGTTGTCCATTCTATGATTGACGGAACGCAATCTACAATTCTCATGATGCCGACCATTATCAAATCACTCATTCACTAATTCATGTTTAGTTTATCTTGCTCACCAGTCCATACTGATTCCTATTACTCTAGGGTCTAACTTTTCCTTCCGGTAGTTGCATTAGAGTCATGAACTTATATCTCGAAGTGAGGATATGACTTTATGGCCTATACTCTTTTGTTGTCTGAAGGCCTGTCACCTCTTATCTCTTCTTTTACTTGACTATAGATTCTGTAACACTCTACCGTTTCCATCCATGTATCACATCTCACTCATAATGCTTCATTATCCCTCTTTGTACTTCCCTGCTAATATTTCTATCTATCATTTTATTTTGAAAACTTTAACAAGACATTCTTTTGATTTTACCTCCCCTTTCTCCATCTACTGGCTCTTCGGGCTGCCTAATATTCTCCCTCTACTAGGGATGGGAGCCACACTAAGATAATATTTATCCCTTCAAGGTTTCCAGTTCCTATCTTTGTAGTACTCATATCTACCTGTACTGTTTTAGAGTGCACCATCTGGGTATCTCACAAGGAGATTTATTAGCATATTTGCAATATCCTTCGGCAATGTCAACTAACAAAAAACAATCAATTCACCATTTTGGGTTACTCTAACCCCAGCCGGATCCTGATATCCTGTCCTTTTCTTAATCTACACCTGTTAGTCCCCAATAGGGTATAACTGAGATGGGTATGGCCAATTATACATACCCATGTTACTGTTGAGGGTAACTCATAATGCTTATATTTTTCTGCCGGAACTGTAATACTGATAATCTTCATTTACGGGGGTGCTTCGTACCCTTCTTCACCTTGCTTCTTTTACTTGTTGAAACTTGTATTTATCTTTCGAATCTCTCATTGTCCTTCACCATGAAGGTGAGTAGATATTCTTGCCTTAAGGCTCCTTTTCCAGAAGATCACCGAGTTCTTCTGACTCAACTCTTTCACAACCACATTCAATCCCTTACCAACCATCTTTCTAAGTGTCGGCATCGTCGTATTACGACTAAGATAAAATTAAGAAAATTTAGTTCTTACAAATGCGCTCTACCACACTATCTAGAGTAAGAAGAAAGAGTGACAGTCCTAAATACCCTGTAGCCTCCTGCTTATAAGTGTGGTGCATGACACACCCATAAACAAGACTCTACTAGACACGACTTGTAGACTTCTAAGGACAGAACTGCTCTGATACCACTTTTGTCATGACCCAACTGATGGGCCACGACGGGCACCTTGTACCTTACTCAACCGAGTACCACATAACATATCATACTATCGTAGATAACTGACCCGAAAGTCCGTCATAAGATAAGTAGAATACAACGTGAGATACCAACTTATACATAAGACATACGAGCCTATAAGACCAAATATCCACTCGTATACTGAACATAGGCCGAAAAGTCCATACAATCTTTTACGTACATAAAATCTATCTACAAGCCTCTAAGAATACATAATTTTCATAAAGGTCAGGACAGAGTCCCTCCATAAAGCAATACACGTCTAAATCATACTAAACAAACGAGCAACTCCGAAGCAAATGTAGCGCACCAACATCTTCCGCTGAGCTGATAGCCTACTAGGAGGGCTCTCGATCTGTCTATCGGGACCTGTGGGCATGAAACGCAGCGTCCCGAGGAAAAAGGGACATTAGTACGAATAATGTACTGAGTATGTAAGGCATGAAAATCAGTACATAAGAGACATAGATGAAATATGGAATAAAGAAACCCATCTGTAAATTTGAATAACTTTACAAATCCTGAAACATTTATAATGTCATGCACGTGCATATAAATGTCATGTAATGCATAGGTCTGTACGTACATAACATCATCAAGCCTCTGAGGGCATTCCATCATATCATCTCGGCCACTGTGGGCAAATCATCCACGTACATCAGCTGATCAGGTGGTGGTGCGTATATAACTCCATAATCTTTCCCATATCTCATATACATATATATATATATATATATATATATATATACGTGTATATAACGCCGTCTGAGTCATGGGTCAATGTACATGTATAAATGCATGAAATGCATAAGAAATACGTTAATAGGATTTTTCTCAGAATGCCATAAAATCAATATGCCTTTCGGATAAACATTATCAAATACGTATTTTTATGGGACCCATGAACAGAAGATAATAATAATTCACAGGGTGAATCAAGAATATAGACACCCCTAGTATTCCTATGAATAGAGTAATTTATGGAAACTGTGCGTTTGCTCATTTCTTCAGTATAATTTGGACCATGCCAAAAGAAAGAAGGGATGTCCTTAACATACATGGAGTAGGAAAAACTCCGTATAATATCCCGCTGGAAACCTTCGTAGATAGAACTTAGAATCCCAAAATCGGATCAAGTTTGTGCGTTTTGAAACTGATGAACGAAATCAGCTTCTGTTCTTGGTGTTGAAGTGCCTGGACGTTGGAGCTTCTGTTCTTCTAACGTTTTCCTTTTATGAAATTAGCTTCTAGCCTTTCAAACTAAGAAAGTAAGCTTTCCTGCTTTCCTTCAGAATGAGTAACGTTAATGTGTTCTCATTATTTGTTCCATGTTGAAATATATCAAGACTTGTACATGTCTTGTTTTGGATAATCACTCTTTTAGTTATTTAGTTCAATGACATCATAGATAGCCACCTAGGATGTTTAATTACTTAGTCACTTCATGTGGTAAGGTAGTGCTGCCACGTCTTTGGAGTATAATCAATTAAGTTTTATTCACTTATTAGTTAATTGGGTAATGTCCTGTTACCCGGTATTAATTACCCGCGTAATTTAAAAATTATCTCAAATTATTTAAAATACTATTCACTTTTAACACATCTTATACACCTTATTATCATGGCCATATAGTACCTTGTATGGTACTAGTCCATAAATACCGGGTATTTTGGCTCGAACGGTATTTTGTCCCAGAATGTCAAATTTTGATGAAATTCATTTTCTTCGATTTGTTCACCCTCTCACCCTCATGAATTTACTCATCACTTGTTTGTTTTTGCATAATCCTTATAATCTCCAAATAATCTTTTCCTTGGACTGATGTCAATTACCTTACGACAAATTCAACGTATAATACTGAATGTAACATTTCATTTCCAAGCTTATCTCAATTTACTTATGGTGTATTTCCATGTATGAAAACATGGGGTGTAACAGAAAATAAGCACTCCATCCGTACAAATCCGGAAAAGGTACAGTTAATCCCAATAATAGTCTTGACAATCCCATTTGAGCTTCTTCCTTTGGTTTGAAAAGAACTCATCCGGGATGATACCACTTACAATAAAATTTGCTAGATCCGCAAACCATAAAACTTCTTTCATCAAAATAGCCAAGAGTTTCTCTTTGGGGAAAGAGTCATTGATTTCAAGGACATCATGCGGCCTCCGTCCTCCTCCAAATGAGACAAGTGGTCTGCCACTTGATTTTCACTTCCTTTTCGGTCTTGGATATTTATATAAAACTCTTGAAACAAAAGCACCCATTTCATCAACCAGGATTTGGAATCTTTCTTGATCATAAGATAACGAAGTGCCGCATGATCCGTGTGGACAATCACTTTTGCACCCATCAAGTACGGGCGGAACTTCTCAATGCAAACACAATGGCAAAGAGCTCTTTTTTTGAATAGTGTAAATGACATGGGCATCATTCATGTTCTTACTAGCATAGTAGACCAGATGAATAATCTTGTTGATACGTTTCCCTAAAACTTCCCCAACTGCTACATCACTAGCATCACACATAATCTCAAAAGGAATGCTCCAATTAGGAGCGGTGATAATGGTAGTAGTTGTCAACTTGAACTTGATCAATTCAAATTATCTCATGCAATCATCATTGAAGTAAAATTTAGTATCTTTCTCCAAAATCTTGCACAAGGCGTTCACCACTTTGGAAATATCCTTTCTGAAGCGCCGGTAGAACCCTTCATGACCCAAGAAACTTCTCACGCCCTTCACGGATGTTGGAGGTGGAATTTTAGAAATTACCTCTATTTTGCCTTGTCGACCTCTATTCCCTTCTTTGAAATCTTGTGTCCAGGGACAATACCCTTCTCGACCATGTAATCGCATGTCTCCCAATTCAACACCAAGTTTGTTTCTTCACACCTTGCCAATACCTTATCCAAATTTACCAAGAAATCATCAAAGGAATCCCCGACTACCGAAAAGTTATCCATGGAGACTTCAAGGTAGTCCTCTACCATATCTGTAAAGATCTCCATCATACACCGTGAAAAGTTGTCGTTGCATTGCATAAGCCAAATGGCATCCACTTGATGCGAAAGTGCCATAGGGATAAGTTAAAGTTGTTTTCTCTTGATCTTCCAGGGCAATAAGGATTTGATTGTAGCCCGAATATCCATATAGAAGGCAATATAATGCCTAACCAGCCAACCTATCAAGCATTTGTTCAAAAAAGGGTAGTGAGAAATGGTCTTTCCTTGTGACTTTGTTTAGATTCCAATAGTCCATACACACTCTCCACCAGGTCAACGTTCTGGTTGGAATAAACTCATTCTTATCATTGGTGACCACAGTCATGCCCCCCTTCTTCAGAACACATTGCACCGAAGAAGTCCACGTACTGTCAGAAATGTGGTAGACAACCCCGGCATCTAACCACTTACTAATCTCCTTTTTGACCACGTCTTGCATGGCTTCACTGAGTCTCCTTTAATGTTCAATGGAGGGTTGGGCATATTCCTCCAAGTTAATCTTGTGCATGCAAACTGCAGGGCTTATTCCCCAAATATCTGCCAAAGTTCACCCAATAACTTTATTCCTCTTGTGGAACACCACCAATGTAGAGTCAACCTTCACGTTAGTCAAACAAGAGGAAATAATAACCGGTAAGGTAGAGCAAGGACCAAGGAATTCATACTTGAGATGTGGAGGTAATGGCTTCAACTCCAAAATAGGAGGCTCTTCAATTGAAGGCTTGGTAGGAGGAGTTTTCCTATTCTCAAGATTCAAGGAAAGTTTCTGGGGTGCACAATTGTATGACCCCATCCCTTGTAAAGAATTAACACATTCCATGAAACCATCTATCTCATCATCATCAAAATTAATCAAAACGGCCTCCAACATGTCACCCACGTTAATCGTGGCACTTGTATCATCAATAATCACATCGGTCACCAAGTCCACGAACGAACACACTCCATTTTTATTCGGTTGCCTCATAGATATGCACACGTTGAACACCACCTTTTCATCACCCACCCGGAAAGTGACTTCTTCGGATTCCACATCAACAAGAGCCTTCCCTATATCAAGGAAAGGTCTACCAAGAATAAACAATACCTCATAGTCCACTTCACAATCAAGAATGACAAAATCCTCTGGGAGAATGAACTTGTCAACTCAAACCAATACATCCTCTATCACCCCTAACAGACTTTTCATTGTATGATCGGCCATTTGTAATCTCATAAATGTGGGTCTTGGTTGCCCAATTACCAATGTCTTGAAATTGAATAGGCATCAAATTAATAATCGCTCTAATATCACAAAGAGCTTTTGCAAACTCTGCACTTCCGATGGTACAAGGAATTGTAAAAGAACCGGAACCTTCCAACTTAGGAGCCATCAAATGAACAATTTCACTCACTTGGTGAGTGACTTTGATAGTTTCAAAATTCACCGATCTATTCTTTGTCACCAAGTCCTTCATAAACTTTGAATATCCAGTAATTTGCTCCAAAACTTCAACTAATGGCACATTTATAGAGAGAATGTTCATCATATCAATGAACTTCTTGAACTGATTCTCGCCATTTTTCTTGGCAAGTTTTTGAGGATAGGGAGGAGGTGTCTTAGACAATGCTTCCTTAACTTTTCGCACTATCGGTTTCGGTATGTCAATCACATGATTCTTAGATGGGTTCACATGCTCTTGAGTCTCTTCCACCGTATCATCAATATCTATCCGCACTTCATCATGTGCTTGCACAACTTTGTTTGGGATCTCCTCTTCTTCTACCACTTGATCATCATCCAGAAGTTTCCTTTGCCTTGAGGTAGGTGCATTCCCACCTCTTCCACTTCTTGAGTAACGGCCCTGACATGCCCCGTATTGTTCCCACCCTTCGGGTTCACCCCCATATCACTTGGTGGTGCCCCCTTAGCACGAGAATTTAAAGCTTGAGAGATTTGACCCATTTGCACTTCTAAGTTACGGATTGATGTGTTGTGTGAAGGAAGTTGGGCATCGGGATCGACATTCTTCTCCATCATTTGCTTGAACATGTTCTCAATTTGACCCATTTCATTGTTGGAGGAACTAGGACCATGAGAAGGATAAGGAGGTGGTTTTATCGGTTGTTGATAGATCAAGATCCTTTGAAAACACGACCGCCGATTTCCTTGGTTGTTGCCTCCCCAATTGCCTTGGTTATTATTCTTTTTCCAATTCCCTTAGTTATTGCTTCCGATCCAATCCTTGATTGTTGTTGTTCCAATTCCCTTGATTTTTTCCACTATTCTAATTACCTTGGTTGTTAGAATTCCAATTGCCTTGATTATTCGAAGGTCTCCATTATTGTTGACTAGAGCCTTGGAAGTTGTTTCTTGATCATTGTAAGAATCACCTTGATCAAATCCACTATCATCTTGCACAAAATTGTCCACTCTTTGTTGCACTTGTGGACTTCTTGTTCTTCTCTTTTTTACCATCATATTGACTCCCTCCATAACATTGACTTGCCTCGGGTTTTGCACTTGTTGAAGTTGAGAATTTTCCAATTGGTTCATGGTGGTTGTAAACTCGACTATGGCTTGCCCAGGGTCATGTAACTCTTTATGAAGAAGAATCACATTTGGATCACCTTGTGGAACATTGGCTCTAGATTGCCACGCCGATGAAGTATCTTCTATCTCATCCAAAATATCACACGCCTCCGCATAAGGTGTAGTTATGAAGTTCCCACTGGCAAGTTGATTCACTATACATCGGTTGATGGGATCGATCCCTCGATAGGAAGTTTGTTGAATCATGGTCTTCGTCATATCATTGTTGGGAAACTCTTTCACCATTGTCCTATATCTCGTGTAGTGGTTCATTGGGCTATTTCTTGAATGCTATAATTTCATCCCGAAAAGTGGCCATGTGACCGGGAGAGAAGTACTTTGAAATAAATTTCTTCGCTAGTTCATCCCAAGTACAAATGGAATGATTTGGCAAACGTTCCAACCAATCTAAAGCTTTCCCCCGTAGAGAGAAGGGAAAAAGCCTTAGCCTCAAAGTATCCTCGGAGACATTTGTTTGCTCCCCCAACACGTATCAATGAACCCCTTAAAGTGTTTATATGCATTTTGACCCGGTGTACCGGTGAAGAACCCTCGTTGCTCGAGCAAAGTGATCATCACATTGGTTATTTAAAAAGTGCCCGCCCTAATACAGGGTGGGACTATAGCACTTGCATACCTTTCATTCGGCAACACCCGATGCGGAGCCGCTCGTGGTGGAGGTGGGGGTGGAATGGGTACATTGTCTTGAGGCAGTCGACTTCATCTATTGGCTTGAGCTTCAATAGGGACGTCATCCATTGCATCATCATCAACGTCCACATCCTCCACGACTATGTTTTCGAGCTCGTTTCTTGCCATGATTGCACCTACACTACTCACACATTAGTAACAAGTAAGGAAAAAAGATATTCCAAAAAAACACCTAAATATATAGCTAAAACATTTTTAGCTACTCGGCAACGACGCCAAAAATTGGTCTAGGGCTATTTCACTCCTCTATTTGAGGATATGAAAATGGTCGATGCAATAGTAATACCCAACAAGAGTGGGTTCGAATTCCGCAGGGAGCTATATGAATGGGTGTTAGTAGTATATATTTTAGTGCGTGAGTTTATATATCTAAATTTGCACTTCCGGAATAATTGATTTTGTTTGGCACTCTAAGTGAAACTACGATTGCGATTTAAAGAATGAAACTAGGAAACTGTTTTTGATTGTTTTTCAAATGATATAAAAGGCATACGGCTATGACCTTCACCTAGGTGTTTGCCTAATGGGTTGTAAACATTAAAGCTAGTTTTATTGGTCGGGGTGTATTATAGCTATCAACACTCAAGTACCCACTCACTACCTCTCAGTTAGATAGTGATTTTACTTGGCTTTCTCAAGTCAGAATGGGTATTGAAAAAAGAAGTTGATAATAAGCTCAAGTCCGGTTTTACTATCTCTAGATTCAACCCTTTAATTGGGCTTATCAATCTCCCGATTGACCCAATTTCTTGCTAGCCAAGTTTTCCTAGACTAAGTCTCTCTTTCTCAAGTAGAGACCAATTCAAATAGGCATGAAATAATGTTTGAAACCATTGATACTTCAAATAAAAGCAAGAACAAGGCTAGATAATCAACACCCAAACACAAACAATCAATAAATCAAACATCCATTAAGTTTACATACTAGGGTCGGGTCACAACCCTAGTGAAAATCTAGTTACCCATGCTTAAATAAGAAGAAAAAGAAGAAGTGATAATTAAGCCCATACTGATAATTAAAAGGATGAAATCAATATTCAAATAGATCGAAACAGAAAAAACTACTAAAACGAGCAAAAGAAACCGTTTGGTATGGCTGCTGATGTCAAACGTTAACCTAAAAATGTGAAACTCTTCTGTTTATAAGTGCTGGAATTTTCGGACAAAAATGCCCTTTCGAAGGTTCTGCCGCCGCACAATTCTAAGTGCGGTCCGCACTTTGCTCTATCTTGATAGGATTGGAAATTTGCAGCCACAAAATTTTGAACTGGCCGCACTCATCTCTTTCTGTGGTCTGCACAAATGTGTCTGCAGCCGTACTTTGCTCTTTTGCGGTTCGCACAAATGTGTCTGCAATCGTGTAGCTGTTCTTCTGCGGTCGCACAATAATTGTGCGACCCACACTTTTGTTGAACTTGAGATGCAGGTTCTCTGAACTTTTCTCTTGACCCGTGTCTGCGGCCACACAATTTCATGTGCGGTCCGTGATCGACGCCCACCTATACCACTAAAGAGTAGCAAGGAAAGGGTGGAAGAAGCTTTTACCCGAACGGGTCGGGATCGATATCCACAGGGAGGTAATGGAATGGGAGTTGAATGTATACTTAACCTAATGGTGTATCAAGTTCTTAACTGCACTTCTCATCATGAAGGGTTTTGTATTTATACTAAAGTAATTCCAAAAGTGACTGTTATCTAGCTAACTATTATCTTTTTGTGGATTTTTCTCAAGTAATTAAAGGCATTAGAGCTATGACTTACTCCTAGGCGAGTGACTAATGGAGTCTAAAATCGAGGATAACCTTGTGAATTGTGGGTGAATGACATAACCTCATGCTAAGTTGCTCACCCAATACTTCTTAGTAAGTTAGATGACTTTGCCCGAAATGGCCTTCTCAAGCACAATTGGGTGTTTCAATAAATCCAATGAAATGGCTCAAGTTACGTGTAACTATCTCTAGTATACACCCCTTTATTGGGGCTATCAATCTCTTGAGTTCATCCCAATACCTTGTTAGCCTAATTACCTAGACTTGGGTAATCTCTCTAAAGAATAACCCTAGTCATGAAGGCATGAAATAGTGTTTGCAACCACTAAATCTGAGAATTAAGCATAAATTAGACTAAAAATCAAACACCCAATCACAAATTTATCCAAAAGTGAAAGACCCATTAGTTACCCACACTAGGGTTGGGTCACAACCCTAGCTTAGGGGTCTAGCTACTCATATTTGAAGAAGAAACTAAGATAGATGATGAAATTGAACTCATAAATGTAAATTACAAGAAGGAAATCTAAGAAATATTGTAAGAACTAAGCTAAAATTGCTCAAAATAGAATAAAACTACTGTTCACGTGCTTACTCTAACAGCTGATGCCCTAAAAATGAGAAAAAAATGTATGTATAATAGGCTGAAAATACTGAACAAAATTGCCCCTACGGAGATTTCGCTCCCAGCATAATTCTGAGCGCTGCGGCGGATTAGCTTTCGTTGCAGCGGAATAATGACCGCTGTAGCTTTCTTGTACTATGAACACTCTCTGAATCTCCTTTCCTCTCCTAGCGGAATTCTATAGCGCCGCAGCGGTCACTGAAACGCGGCGGCGGAAAAATGCCGCTGACCGCGTTAATGTGAAAACCCAACTTTGCTGACTCTCTGAAGTTTGAAAAACGCTTCCAGCGTAATTTTGAACGTTGCAACGGTGGAGAAACCGCTGCAGCGGAATAGTAGCGCAGTGGAAGTTGCCTAAAAAGCATGCTCTCTGAAGTTTGGCAACAGGGCAGCGATTGGAAATCCGCTGCAGCGAAGTGATAACCGCTGCAGCGGAATTTTGGCGTGGACAACACTTCTTGTTGGGTACTGGGACAATGCAAGTTTCTGCTCCTTTTTGAGTCCTTTAAGGTCAATACTCATAATTCAACTCAATTCCTGTAATTTGAAATTGCATCAATTTGTGGGAGTATTTTAGTCAAATTCGCCTCAAAACCTAAGGAACGGGAGTAAATAATAAGCACAATCACTAGTTATTAACTCCCCAAAACTTAGATATTTTCTTGTCCTCAAGCAAACAAAATAACCCCCACCTCCGTGAACAAAAGAAAAAGTATTTCAGCCTTTTAGTTGTGATTTCATCAAGCTTCAATTGGGACTAACAATTACCCTCAACACGAATGTATTATTGACAAAATTATGCAATGAGTTTCTTAGATCACATGATCTAATGTGACACCAAAGCTTCAAGAGTTGGCTCAAGTCGCCAATGAGCTTCTCTCTTTCACCTAAATCACTGTGGATCCCAAACGTTTTCTCCTCTACTCTCCATAGGCTTATCTCACCATAAATAATAAAATCTCAGAATTGGGTTTATCATAGGGTGCTCTCTTCACTCTCAATAGAATGCCTCAAGTCCGGCCTTAAGTACCATAGGATTGCCCCTCGTGTAATTTACCACTAATGTAAGCTCACTCAACTTGAGATCCTACAGGGCTTTGTCGGGATGTAATGGAGGCTTTTTGGATCAAATTTGGTCATGATGAACTATGATAGAACATCCCTCCTTAAGCACTCCAATTTGTCACATTTCAGCTCATGTTTTTCTTGACTCTTTGAGTCACACACTTCTCATTGGGGAACTTAGAGAGACTCATTGTCGCTCTTTCTTTTATTTGGATCTCACTTTCTCCCTTTTTCTGTCATTTTCATCATTCCAAACCCTTTTTCAACTTTGCTTTTCCTTTTAACACTTTTGCTTTTCTTTTTGGCTCATTTTGCTTTTCAACCTTTTCTTTGGCCTTTTCTTTTATTACCATGCCTTTCATCACTATGAATTTCCTCGTCTCTCCCCTAAACTTACAATTTTGACTATTATTCATCATGAGTGATCAAGGAAATAATGGATGCCAAGAGAGGGTCATTAGAGAACGGATAAAGGTTCATAATGTGGTTTTTAGAACATATAGGCTCAGGCTCAAAAGGGGTTGACTAGGGATCTTGTCAAGGTAGGCTATGGAAATCTTTTAATTTCAGTAGGGAATCAAGGAAGACCTATGATCATTTCACAAGTTGAGCTAACTTAAGATTTCTCCTAGAAAAACACTTGGGGCAAGTTCTAGACTTTTAGGCACGACACTCGGGATATGCACTTCAAAACCCACCTCTCAAACCTCAATATCGTTAAAGAGCATCGAGTCGAGGGCCCACAACAACCTCGATTTAGATTAAAAGCTCACATATGGCCATATACACCACCAGGCGACAATTTCAGTCAGTTCAAGACTCTAAGGGTCACAATTAGACTAGCCTCATTTGTAATTTGTCTTTAACAAGGTAAGTCTGTTGGTACCAAGTGAAGCTTTATTTGGATCACATTTATTCACTACTACCAAAACAAAAGAAAACAAAAACAAAAAAGAAAAATAAAAAACTGACTCAATCCCTTAAGAAGGTCGTCAAACCGTCCGTCGTAGGGAAGAGACACCTGGTTCGCACAATTTCCACCCCTGGAAAGAACTGTGGCCTTAAGAAAACTAGGGGCTTATTGACAGCGCAAAAAGTAAAGAAGTAGTTATAAATTTTTAAAAAAAGCTATTAAACGAAATCAGAAGTTAAACTATAAAAGGGAAAACTAAAGAAGTTATAAAGTAGAAAATAGGAAAAGTAGAAATAAATACAATAGGGGATTACGATGAATATACATAAAGAGGGACGAATATATACATAAGAAAGGAACCTGAATATATACATACCAAAAGTAAAAGGTGCAAAAATGTAAATAAGGAAAAGAAAAAATAGTATCATCAGTTATTACAACCCAAAAACATAGAAATGTCCGAATCACCAAATATCAAGTAGAGGCCACCCCCTCCAATAAGAGATAGCATTGTCCTCAATGCTAAATAACCAAAATTATAGAATAGGGGAAAGGGGTGAGATAGAGTAATAGGAAACTCCCTATGTTGCCTCTGTCTGCATGGGTGAAGGATCAACTGGGGAAGAAGAAGGGACAGAGCCAGTGGCTAGAGCCGGGTCCTGAGGCTGTGAAGAGGTCTCGCCCACTGGATCCTTAAGCTGAATCTCTATATCATTAGTACGCGGGATGGCTCTCCTGCAAACTTGGGCTGCTGGAAGCTCTGTCTCCTCAACTTGTGTTGCCTGGTCAGTGGGCACCGACTCTCCTATCAACAGATCAAGGGGGATGTCCCCTGTCGCTACAAGCTTCGCCACCTCTTTCTTCAAGTCAGCTTGAGTTTCCTGCATCTTCACCTGAACCTTCCTCATTTCATCCTGAGACTTCTTCATCTTCATCAAATATTTGCCTCAATAGTGAATCTCATTCTCTTGCTTATCCAGTGTCTCCAAGATCTTCCTTTGGTTATCCACCAGGCTCTTCAATGTGTCCTCCAGAGTAGGAGGTAGTGCAATAGGTTCCAGAGTTGACTAAGTTGCAACAATGGTAGAAAGGTCAATGAGCTTAGAGGAAGCTACCTGCTGCCAGTTTGTGATACCAACTAAAATCTGAGACACCCTCAAGGCCGTCTGAGGTAATTAGAAGATGATGGCACTGGGATTGAGACATGGTGGGACCCGACGAAGACTCTGGGGAAGCAGCAACAGTGGGCCCCTCAGAAGCAATGGAGCCCTCGGTAGCAGTTGAGGGCTCGGTAGCAGTAAAAGTACCAGGGCCTGTAGATGTTGTGGCTTTGCCTTTCGTCTTGGGGTTGTCCGGACCCTTCAAACTATACCACGAAAAAGCTGAACATAGCTTCACTGTAGTATCAAAATCCCTCCCCTCAACTTCTATGTCCCTGAAGTACATATGAAGAAGTTGGGAAAGGGATAAGAAGATTCCTGTCTCTGCACAACCCGATCAATCACCCTGGACATGATATTCCCGACATTAATTGGGATACCGTCCATAATTTCACCCACAATCAAAGCCCTAGAGAGAGGCATGTCACTGCCATGGAGGATGGGGTCTATCCTGCTGCAAACAAAGGTGGCCCATCCTTTGGCCTCGAAACTGAGTGTGTTCCTTTTGATTGTGGAGCCTACCACCAACCGAGCTGGAGTAGTCCCCGGAATAGCAATAACTAAGGCCAGCCATGGACGAGCTAAATCTCCCAAATCCACCTTCTCATTGTAGCGAGTCTCATCTTCATCAGCAAACCCCGCATAGTCATTGAAAGCCCTGCCATTGTACAAAATCTTCTTGTTGAGAACCTGGGTAAGATATGTGTCCTTTTTAGTGTGGAACATATTTACATAAAATTCCTTCACAACATACTTATTAGCATCCTCCACTCTACTGATGAAGAAATGCCACCCCTCCCTTTCATCAAACTTCTTCTTTATATTAGGATTGAGAGGTAGGAGATCCTTGATGATGAATGGTCTTTCTGGGATAAGTGATCTTTGGGGCCACCACTCTCTTAATTTGTGGTAGGCCGGTTCAGAGACAAACCGATCCTGCCACACCAATGGGTTTCTGGTCTGGAGAAGTCCTGTGGTTTGCTCTAGGGTGTCACCACCCCTACCATCATCCGGTGCCTCATAGGAGCTGTTAAGGTTTATAGAAGGAAGGGCATTGGACTCTGTTGCAGCACCGGTGTGATCAGAAGGTGTAGATTCACTGGAAAGATCATCAGAAGACTCCGAGCTAGTGGGCTCGTTGATAAGCCTTCATGTTTTGGACAATGCCTCCGCTAAGGCTCCTCCCCTCATTCCCTCCGAAGCTTCCCGGGAGGGCACATACTCACTAGATTCTGACTGGTCGGGGCTTGGCCTTTTTCTTTGTTGTTTCTTCTCGATTGCCTTTGTTGGACCCAAGGGATCCTGTTGTTTGCCTTTACCCCGATCGCTTGAAGGGTCGTCCCTCCCGGGTTGCTTGTCCGCTCCTCCTCATGATCGAACCATTCTCTGCAAACATGTCAACAAAAGTTGTTAAAACCTGGTACATATGTACCCACTCAAAGCATAGATAGTACATATGCAGAGGCTGAGACAGTGTGCACATAGTGATTTCGCTGTCAGCGGATTTTTGACCGCTGCAGCGGAAGAGTGGGGATCAGATTACCCACTCTCTGAATATGAGAAATACGGTTAGCAAAATAATGGGTTGTTATAGCATTTGGCCACTGGTGTCAACGGAAGAGTGGGGATCAGATTACCCACTCTCTGAAAGATGGGAATCAGTAGTCTCACCTCTTTGAACATGGGAAACATTGTCAGCAAAATTTTATCCGTTGCAGCAGAATTCTAAGGCTCACAATATTAAGGCTTGAGGACTCCGCTGTCAGCGGAATTTTGAACTGCTGCAGCAGCGTTCTTCATTAAAGTGCACTGACGGCAAAATTCAAACATGGGTTCTACCAATTTTTGCAAAATTGAACATGAGACACAAGTAGGAAGAACCCTATAGCCACATAGAGGACCAGCAATCATTATTCCACTATTTAGAACACATTGGTGAATCGTGCTTAAAGATTAGGGCTCCAAAAATTCTAAACAAAGAACAAAAAGAAAAACACACTAAAAACTAGTAACAAATTATCAACTAAAAACAATTAATGAGCACATACCAGTGTTAGATGAAAATGTAGGATGCAAATATGTGCAAACAATGGCCTTGGATGAACAGTGAAATGTGATGTGCAGTAAAAATGTTGGTCTGGGAAGCAAATGAGTGAAAAGAGTAAAAGAGGGGGGACCCCACCGACTTACCTAGCGCGGCAGCAGAATTTTACCGCTGACCACACTTTTGACACTTTAAAGTTGCTCGTCTATTAACATCACCGATGTCAGCAGAATTTTACCACTGCAGCGGAATCCCACTGCTGACAGCGGAATATCATTCGCTATAGCGGTTGTGAGGTTCAGAGGGTATGACATTTAGATCAATTGGACTGCTGTCAACGGCAATGTTTTGCTGCAGCATTTGGTGACCGCTGCAGCGGATTTTCACCAACTTGCTCAATTTTCCATACTTGATGCTGCATTGCATCCACCAAATCCTACACCAACTTCACAACAGGTTAGTCCACAAAAACTCTACTCTAACAAAAACAACCAAAAAGAAAGAAAAGAAAACACTTGGGTTGCCTCCCAAGAAGCGCCTGATTTAACGTCGTGACACGACGCATGTTACCAAGTTTAATTGAATTTCAGCAAAGCCACCACATGTATATCTTCAAATTCACCCAAATAATGTTTGACCCGGTGCCCATTCACACGAAAAATATCACCATTCTTGTTTTTGAGATCAAGGGCACCAAAGGGTGTAACCAATACCACTTCAAACAGATCACTCCACTTTGACTTGAGTTTTCCTGGAAAGAGACGAAGCCTTGAATTGAAAAGAAGCACCAAGTCCCCCACTTTGAACTCCCGATCCTTGGCATACTTGTTGTGCAAATACTTCATTTTCTCCTTGTACAAAGAAGATCTTGCATAGGCATGGAATCTAAACTCATCTAGCTCATTTAGGTGATCAACACGAAGATTTGCAGCGATGTCCCAATTCAAGTTCAACTTCTTTAAGGCCCAAAGTTCCTTGTGCTCCAACTCCACTGGTAGATGACATGCTTTGCCATACACCAACCGGTACAGAGACATACCGATTGGGGTTTTGAAGGTGGTCCTATACGCCCAAAGAGCATCATCAAGCTTTCTAGACCAATCCGTCCTATTTGCATTCACGGTCTTGGCCAAAATGTTCTTGATTTCACGATTAGAAACTTTAACCTAACCACTAGCTTAAGCATGGTATTGAGTGGACACTTTGTGATTTACCCCATACTTGGCAAACAATGAATCAAAATCCCGATTGCAAAAATGAGATCCCCCGTCACTAATGATGGCACGGGGTTTCCCAAATCTAGTGAAAATGTTCTTCTTGAGAAAACTAACCACACTTCGGGATTCATTATTGGGTAAAGCCACGGCTTCAACCCATTTTGAGACATAGTCCACCGCCACGAGAATGTAGGTGTTCCCACATGAGCTAATGAATGGGCCCATGAAGTCAATGCCCCACACATCAAATATATCTACCTAAAGGATCGTTGTGAGGGGAATTTCATCCTTCTTTGATATGCCTACCTCTCTTTGACATTCATAACTCCTATTTACCAATTCACTTGCATTCTTGTACAAAGTTGGCCAATAAAACCCACAACTCAAGACTTTTGAAGTTGTCCTTGTCCCACCGTAGGGTGAGGAATTGCAAGACTCAAGGATTTGTTCTTCCTCGAGGACACAACACCGAATGACTCCATAATTGAATATTTTGAATAAATACGGCTCATCCCAATAGTAATCCAAGCTGTCCCGTCTAAGATTCTTCCTTTGGTTAGAAGAGCAAACAGGACAACACTGGTAACAAGCAAGTTGGCGATGTCCGCAAACCATGGCATATCATGCATAGAGACGGAGAGAAGCTGCTCATACGGAAAGGTATCATTGATCTCAAGGCCATCACTTGGCCTTCCTTTCTCTTCCAACAGGGATAGATGATCGGCAACTTGATTCTCACACCCTTTTCTATCAACAATTTCTAGATCAAACTTTTGAAGCAATAAGACCCACCTCATAAGCCTAGCTTTTGAATCCTTCTTTGTCATTAAGTACTGTAGCATGACATGATCGGTATGCACTATCACCTTGGCACCTATAAGGTAGGGCCTAAATTTCTCCATTGCAAAGACTATAGCCAACAATTCTTTTTCGGTGACGGTGTAGTTTATTTGGGAAGAGTCCATGGTTTTGCTTGCATAGTAAACGGGGTGAAAGATTTTGTTCACCCGTTGTCCCAAGACCGCACCCACCGCCACGTCACTTGAGTCACACATGTGCTCGAAAGGAGAGCTTCAATTTGGCGCGGTGATAATTGGTGTGGTAGTTAGATTTTGCTTCAACAACTCAAATGCTCTCATACAATATTCATTGAAATAGAACTTGGCATCTTTCTCCAATAGCTTGCATAGAGGATTTACCACCTTTGAAAAATATTTAATGAACCTCTGGTAAAATTCTGCATGCCCAAGAAAACTACAGACTCCCTTCACCGTGGTTGGAGGAGGTAACTTGGAAATAACCTCTATCTTGGATTTATCCACTTCAATGCCATCTCTTGAGATTTTGTGCCCAAGGACTATGCCCTCCTCGACCATGAAATGACATTTTTCCCAATTCAAGACAAGGTTGGTTTCTTCACACCGGGCAAGGACTTTATCAAGATTTTGCAAACACTCCTCAAAAGAATCCCCGACCACGCTGAAGTCGTACATGAACACCTCTAAGTAATCTTCAACCATATCAGTGAAAATTGCCATCATGCACCGCTGGAATGAAAACTTGTCCAAGAAACAATAGAAAGCTCTCCCAGCATGTCTGTCAAGAATCTGGTCCAAGAATGGCAAAGGGAAGTGATCCTTTCAGGTCACCTTGTTCAATTTACGGTAATCCATGCAAACCCTCCAACCAGTCACGGTCTGAGTGGGAATAAGCTCATTCTTATCATTCTGCACCACGGTCATGCCATCCTTTTTAGTAACACATTGGACTGGAGAAGTCCAAGCACTATGAGAGATTGGGTAGATGACCCCAGCATCGAGCCACTTCATTATCTCCTTCTTGACAACCTCTTGCATTGCTTCATTCAACCTCCGTTGATGTTCTATGGAAGGCTTTGCACCATCTTCAAGAATTATTTTGTGCATACAGAAGGCGGGGCTTATGCCCCGAATATCAGCAAGAGTCCAACCTATGGACTTCTTTCTCCTTTGGAGCACTTTGAGTGTAAAGTCTACCTGCAATTGGGTTAGGCAAGAAGAAAGTATAACAGGTAAAGTACGAGAAAGACCCAAAAATTCATACCTGAGGTGTGGTGGAAGGGGCTTCAACTCTAGGGCACGTGGATCCTCGATTGAGGGCTTTATTGGAGGAGTTTTCCGATTTTCCAAGTCCAAAGATAGCTTGCGAGGACCATAAGAATAAGAACCCTTGCCCTACAATGCGTTAGCGCACTCGATCAAGCCATCCATCACAATATCATCATGATTCAATAAAACTTCTTCCACGGGATCTTCAACATTGATCATTGAGCTTGTTTCATCAATTATGACCTCGGTGACAAGGCCCACAAAAGAACACACCTCTGTGCTATTAGGTTGCCGCATTGACTTGCAAATGTGAAAACAACCTTTTCATCACCCACCTGGAATGTGAGCTCACTGGACTCCACATCTACCAAGGCCTTCCCCGTTGCAAGGAAAGGTCTTCCCAAGATGATTGGAACCTCATAATCTACCTCACAATCCAATATCACAAAGTCCGCGGTTAAGATAAATTTATCAACCTGCACCAAAACATCATCAATGATTCCCAAAGGCCGCTTCATAGTTTGATCCGCCATTTTAAGTCTCATAGAAGTTTCCCTAGGTTGACCAATTCCCAAGGTTTTAAAAACAGAGTAAAGCATAAAGTTGATACTAGCACCCAAGTCACACAATGCCTTGGCAAAATCCGCACTACCAATAGTGCAAGGAATGGTGAATGCTCCGGGATCTTCTAGTTTGGGTGCCATTGAGTGCAAACTTTCACTCACTTGGCGATTCATCTTGATTGTCTCGCATTCCATTGATCTCTTCTTTGTGACCAAGTCTTTCATAAACTTGGCATACCCGGGAATTTGGTCTAGAGCCTCAACTAATGGTACGTTGATGGACAAGCTCTTCATCATATCCATAAAATTCTTGAATTGATTCTCCGTCTTTTGCCTAGC
This sequence comes from Nicotiana undulata, assembly GCA_005239495.1. Classification (NCBI taxonomy): domain Eukaryota; kingdom Viridiplantae; phylum Streptophyta; class Magnoliopsida; order Solanales; family Solanaceae; genus Nicotiana; species Nicotiana undulata. The sequence continues at coordinate 23,663 of ML257386.1, forward strand.
CAATCTTTGAGGATAAGAAGGAGGAGGTCTAGGCAATGGAGCCTTGACTTTTGGCACAACCGGCTCGGGTATGTCAATTACGTGTTCCCTAGATGGGTTCACGTCATTTTGTGATTCCTCCTTTTTGGCATCAATGTCAATCCTCACTTCATTATTCACCGGCTCTTCAACCACATTTTCAATCTCAATAGGAATCTCCTCTTGTTTCAATTCATCATCATCACTAACAACTCTCTTTTGCTTTGAAGAACTAGACTCACCGCCTCGACCACTCCTTGTGGTCACCACCATTGCATGGTCGGTATTGTTGTTGTTATTTCCACCCTTAGGGTTCACCACCGTGTCACTAAGTAGTGCCCCCTTCGGGCGTGTGTTCAAGGCTTGTGAGATTTGTCCAATTTGGACTTCAAGGTTTCGGATAGAGGTAGTATGAGAGGTAATTTCAGAATCCGAATCTGCATTACTTTCCATCATTTGTTTAAACATTTGCTCGATCCAGCCCATGTCATTTCTTGAGGAACCTTGGCCTTGTTATTGATATGGGGGTGGATTGTTGGGTTGTTGATACATCGGGGGCCTTTGAAATCCCGACCCCCGATTTCCATTGCCAGCCCAATTGTTGTTCCTGCTCCAATGCCACCCCATTGTTGATTGTTGTTCCCCCGATTGCTTGAATTGTTATTATTGTTCCAATTGCCTTCCCTTTGGTTGTTCCAATTATGGGTTTTCACTTGATTGTTACTTTGCCCTTAAAAATTGTTGGCATACATTACATCTTCATTTTGCTCATCATAAGAATCCTCTTGATTGTACCCACTCACTCCTTGGTCGCTTTGGTCATTGTTGTTTGGAATTTGATTTCCATGAGGCCTTCACTTGTATTTGTTGAAGCTGCGCCATAGCAAGTTGATTCATGGTGATGTAAGCTCGGCAATAGCTTGCCCATGATCTTGAAGCTCTTTGTGGATATTTATCACACTTGGATCACCCTGGCGGACATTTGCCCGACTCTGCCATGCTGACGAAGTGTCAGCCATTTCATCCAAGATGTCACATGCCTCAATGTGAGATAGCCTCATAAAGTTGCCCCCAATGAGTTGGTTGACCACACACTGATTGGTGGAATTGATGCCTCGGTCATGTCATTGTTTTGACACTCTTTGACCATAGTTCGGTAGCGTTCCCAAATCTCATGAAGGGGCTCATTCGACTCTTGCTTTAATGACAATATCTCATCTCGCAAAGCCGCCATGTGCCCTGGGAATAAAAACTTGGCAATGAACTTATCCTCCAATTCATCCCATGTTGAGATAGAATGATTTGGGAGTCGTTCAAGCCAATCCAGCGCCTTCCCTCGAAGAGTGAAAGGAAATAATCTGAGCCACAAGGAATCCTCCGATACGTTGGTTTGCTTGCTCCCCCAACATGTGTCCACAAAGCCCTTTAAGTGCTCGTAGGCATTTTGATGGGGAGATCCCGTGAAATACCCACGTTGCTCCAGGAGTGTCAACATTACATTAGTGATTTGAAAGTTGCCTGCCCGTATTCTGGGTGGGACAATTGCACTTGCATACCCCTCGTTTGGAAGCACCCGAGGATCAACTCTTGGAGGAGGCGGGGGAGGGTCTGGAATATTATCATTGGGATTGGACTGTCGGCCCCATCTTTGAGGTGGAGGAATTTGATGCAACTCATCTTCCCCGTTATCATCTACCTCCTCCCCCGGTATAATATTTTCCAAAGGATCAGCCATAAGTACCTATATTTATTGAAACACACAAGTTAACAAAAGGAAGGAAAGAAAAACAATCTACACCACTACTCAAATAGATAGTCAACACCGTTAGAACTCCCCGACAACGGTGCCAAAAAGTGATCGGCGCCCACCTATACCACTAAAGAGTAGCAAGGAAGGGGTCGAAGCAGCTTTTACCCGAATGGGCCGGGATCGATATCCACATGGAGTTAATGAAATGGGAGTTGAATGTCTACTTAACTTAATGGTGTATCAAGTTCTTAATTGCACTTCTCATCATGAAGGGTTTTGTATTTATACTAAAGTAATTCTAAAAGTGACTATTATCTAGATAACTATTATCTTTTTGTGAATTTTTCTCAAGTAATTAAAGGCACTAGGGCTATGACTTACTCCTAGGCGAGTGACTAATGGAGTCTAAATTCGAGGATAACCTTGTGAATTGTGGGTGAATGACATAACCTCATGCTAAGTTGCTCACCCAATACTTCTCAGTAATTTGGGTGACTTTGCTCGAATTGGCCTTCTCAAGCACAATTGGGTGTTTCAATAAATCCAATGAAATAGCTCAAGTTGGGTGTAACTATCTCTAGTATACACCCTTTTATTGGGGCTATCAATCTCTTGAGTTCATCCCAATACCTTGTTAGCCTAATTACCTAGACTTGGGTAATCTCTCTCAAGAATAACCCTAGTCATGAAGGCATGAAATAGTGTTTGCAACCACTAAATCTGAGAATTAAGCATATATTAGACTACAAATCAAACACCCAATCATAAATTTATCCTAAAGTGAAAGACCCATTAGTTACCCACACTAGGGTTGGGTCACAACCCTAGCTTAGGGGTTTAGCTACTCATATTTGAAGAAGAAACTAAGATAAATGATGAAATTGAACTCATAAATGTAAATTACAAGAAGGAAATCTAAGAAATATTGTAAGAACTAAGCTAAAATTGCTCAAAATAGAATAAAACTATTGTTCACGTTCTCACTCTAACAACCGATGCCCTAAAAATAAGAAAAATATGTATTTATATTAGAATGAAAATACTGGACAAATTTCCCCTACGGAGATTTCGCTCCCAGCGTAAGTCTGAGCGCTTCGGCAGATTAGCTTCTGTTGCAGCGGAATAATGACCGTTGTAGCATTCTTGTACTATGAACACTCTTTGAATCTCCTTTCCGCTCCTAGCGGAATTCTGTAGCACCGCAGCGGTCACCAAAACACGGCAGCAAAAAAATGCCACCGACCGCGTTAATGTGAAAATCCAACTTTGCTGACTCTATGAAGTTTTAAAAACGCTTCCAGCGTAATTTTGAATGCTGCAGAGGTTGAGAAACCGTTGCAGCGGAATAGCAGCACGGTGGAAGTTTCCTCAAAAACATGCTCTCTAAAGTTTGGCAACAGGGCATCAATTGGAAATCCGCTGCAGCGAAGTGACAACCGCTGCAACGGAATTTTGGCGTGGATATCGCTTATTGCTGGGTACTGGGACAATGCAAGTTTCTGCTGCTTTTTGAGTCTTTTCAAGTCAATACTCACAATTTAACTCAATTCCTGCAATTTGAATAACTTGCATCAATTTGTGGGAGTATTTTAGTCAAATTCGCCTCAAAACCTAAGGAAACGAGAGTAAATAATAAGCACAAATCACTAGTTATCAGTCCACATCTTGCAACCTTTTTTGATGGAATTGTTTCATGCCATGCGGCCGCAGATGGTATTCTGCGGTCCGCATTTTGAGGTTTTGTGATGTTTTTGTACTTAAGTTCAGATTACTCCTTCTTGAAGTGGATTTCATCTTGGGAGCTCTTCTTCGAATATTCCTGTAATTAAGCATATTTTATCAGTTTTCGGGAACACACTTAAGAGCTTTTGGACTAAAATGAAAGATAAAAGGCGCTAATAAGTAGTCAAAATTCCTACTTATCAGAGGCTCCATCCGTAAACAAGGTCCAAACTGTCGATTCTGACATTATTACTGCCTCTTTGGTTGCTAGAGGCAGCAATCCCGTTCTGAAATTGCCCACAAAATCATCCAAGACTTGTGACTTATTAACAGTCATTTGTTTATATTCTATGTAAAAATTCACTCATTTCGATGGACCATTTGGCCAACCTACTCGAGAGTTCGGGTTTCTAAAGGATGTTTTTAGGGGAAATGTGGTCACCACAATTACCGGTTGACATTGGAAGTAGGGCATCAACTTCTGAGTGGCGACTATGAGAGCTAAGGGTCTCCAAATGGGGGTAGCGAGTTTCTGCTCCCGTTAAAATTTTACTAACGTAATAAATTAGAGATTGCGTACCTTCGACCTCATAGACTAAAAACTGATCTTACCGCTACTTCCGAGATTGCGAGGTAGACCAATAGTGTTTCACCTTCCTTAGGTTTTGAAAGTAACAGAGGGATCGAAAAGTACCTTTTCAAATCTCTCAAAACCTGCTGGCACTTTGGGATCCATTCAAAGAAATTGTGGCATTTCTCATATGACCGGGAAATGAACCTTCTTAAAGTGGCCAATCTCCCTGTAAGCCTTTGGACTTCTTTCACGCTTGACATCTTTTCTGGGATGTCTTCAATGTCCTTGACCTTACTGGGGTTTACCTTAATCCCCTTTGTGATACCAGAAATTCTAGGAACTTGCCGGAGCTGACCCCGAACGCGCACTTCTCGGGGTTAAGATTCATTATGCTTCCTTAGGATGTCAAAGGTTTCTTGCAGATGCTTAAGGTGTTCACCTGAATTCAAAGAATAAACGAGCATATTGTCTATATAAACTTCCATAGTCTCCCTATTTATTTTTCACATCTTGTTTTTACGAGTCGTTGATAAGTGTCTCTGGTGTTCTTCAACCCGAAGTGCATCACATTATAGCAATATGTGCTGAAATTTGTTATGAACAAAGTCTTTCCCCGATCCTCCGGGTTCATCTTAATTTGTTTGTCCCCATAATAAGCATCGAGGAAACTCATTAACTCGTGCCCGACCGTCGTATCAATCATTTGATCGATGTTAGGCAGTGGGAATGAGTCCTTCAGGTATGACTTATTCAAGTCCTTATAACCTAAACACATGCAAAATGTATTGTTCTTCTTAGGAACTACTAATACATTAGCTAGCAAGTCTGGATATTTTACTTCTTGGATCGAACCGATATCAAGTAAGCGAGTTACCTCTTCTTTGACGAATTTATTCCTGGCCTCTACAATAGGGAGTTTCTTTTGCCTTACCGGAGGGATGTTGGGTTCCAAACATAGCTTGTGTACAACTACCTCCATTAGGAAACCTGTCATGTCCACATGCGACCATGCAAAACAATCAGCATTAAATTTATGAAATTGAAAAGCTAGAGCTGAGCACGGGCTACAGTCCTGTCCCTAAGTAGAATTTCCTTTATAAGAACTTTTCAAACAATGCAACTTGCTCGAGCTCTTCTGTCGTTGATTTTATTGCATTCGTCTCTTCTGGTACCTGGAAATACCTTGGCACCTGATAAGATTCCAACGCTTCTACCCCCGAGCTAACTCATTTGATTTGGGAGCGAGCGTCGGTTCCTGTAGTTGCTACGCCGCATGCTCCTTTCCTTTGCTATTACTGAAATTGCATTCATCTCCTTTGCAGCCGGTTGGTCGCCCCTTATCTGTTTAATTCCTTCAGGCGTTGGAAATTTCAACAACAGATGATACGTTGATGGTACAACTCTCATCTCGTGCAACCACGGTCTTCCTAGAATATTATAATATCCCATATCACCATCCACCAGTTCAAAAAGATTCATTTTCATCACTCCTTCAGCGTTCATTGGAAACAAAATCTCTCTTCGGGTTGTCACGCTCCCGAGGTTGAATCCGGCGAGGAGTTTTGTGGTCGGAATAATGCTTTCTATGTGTTTAACAATCTCCAATACTATTCTTTGTATGATATAAGCCGAAATTCCCGGATCCACTAAAGCACATTTGATTTTAATCTCTAGCACATTTTAAGAAATTACCAATGCGTCATTGTGCTGTAAAAACAATCTGTTTGTGTCCTCCTCTGTGAAAGTGTTGTCGTCTTTAGCAACTTACCGGAGTCTCTTTCTATGGGTAATTGATTCTTTGTCTTTTTTGCTTCCGAGAAGGTGATCCTGTTGATCTCTTCCCCCATCCCCCTCGAAGATCATGTTGATCGTTTGGCGCGGGTGACCTTCTCCTACTTTCGAGGGTTCCGCGTTATCCCGATTGCGACCGTAGTTGTTCTGGCCTAATTACTTAAGATCTGAGATTCCCATTCTTCAATAGTGTCGCCACTTCTTCCCAAAGTTGTTGGCAGTCCCCAGTCCTGTAGCCATTCATCCCGTGGTATTCACACTACAAGTTGGGATCCCTCTAGCTGGGATCGGATCTCATCGGCTCCGGGAATTCTTTGATGTTTCTCATAGCTGATACCAACTCTACTATACTGACATTGAAGTTGTATTCTAAAAGCCTGGGGTAGGAAGGATCCCGCATACGTGACGCTTCTTTGTCCTGTAACGATCTATTTTTTCGACCTCAATAAGACCTTGTGTCGGTAGCGAACCTGTCTTCTGATCGGAAGCCTCTGCTGCGGCCTTCGGTCCATTCGAATGGCAAAACACAGCCCCTTGAAGACTGACTGTTTGTGTCGAAATCGTCTTTTGATTTTTCTTTATTCTTCTCCCGTCCTTTTGCCGACGACAGGAAGCCAACCTGATCATCTTCGATCCTTATCTTTGACTCGTACCGGTTGTGGACATCCACCCAAGTTGTTTCTTGGAACTCAAGCAAGCTTTCCTTCAATTTCCGGGAAGAGTATGAACTTCTCAGATTCAGACCCTTAGTGAATGCTTCAACTGCCCATTCATCCGGAATAGCCAGGACCGACATCCTCTCCTTTTTGGAACAGGGTAACGAACTCGCGCAGCAACTCAGATTCTCCTTGTGTAATTCTAAATATGTCGGCATTTTGAGCATGCACCTTTCCGGACTCGCCATGAGCCTTAATAAAAGAATCCGCGAGGATCTCAAAGGAATCTTTAGAATGTTCGGGTAACAATGAATTCCACTTCAAGGCTCCCCTCGTGAGAGTCTCTCAAAATGATTTCAACAAAACAGATTCAATCTCATGATGAGCTAAATCATTCTCCTTCATTTCCATTGTATAGGTTGTGATATGCTTCTGAGGGTCTGAAGTTCCATCATGCTTTGGCACGTCGGGAATTTTCAACCGCCTCCGAATTAATTCTAGTGTCGCGCTTGGTTTGTATGACAACTTAGTATAGTTCTTGAGTCTTGACCTTTCAGCATGGTGGTGAGCCCGGGATTTGGTCCATACAAGCGTTCACTTCTCTCATAAACCGTAAGAGTTCATTCTTGAAGGTATCATTTTCGTTATTCGGGCCGGATATGCTCCCCCCAGCCCCATCATAACCAACCTCGCCCTCGGGGTGTTGTTGTCGACCCCCTGCGTTGTTTGATTTACGGGAGCGTGGGGAGGAATTGACCTTGTCTATTCGCGTTATTAGAAGCGCCCGATAACGCATGCTTCAACTCCGTCATAACCTTATCCTGCCGTGTGAGGTGGCCTAGAATGCTCACTTGTTGCTCTTGTAGGACCCTCACCACATCAACAACATGCTCCTCTTCAGCATCATTAAGAGTTTCCTCCTGAACATGTCGCATGTACCACCTATCACACCTCCTTTTTCCCTCCGGTAAGGGTAATAAGAGAGTTTTTCCACTTGAAGTGACATTATTCGGATTTCAGATTTATTGTAGTTTTAGAGTCACCACCCGGACCGTGTTCCTTGACACCATTTACTTATTGAAATCCCAAACCGAGGAATTTTAGACTCTGTTTTAAGTTGTCTGGAACCAGAAATCCGAGTAAGGAATTCTGTTAACACGGGAGAAGATGTTAGGCACTCCTGGATTTCGTGGTTCTAGCATGGTCGCTTAACTATTGACATTTAGCCTAATTATCTGATTATTCACATGTTTTTAACCTACTGTGAATTTAGCATTTTTAATTTTTTGTCGCTTTTAATATTTATGGATTTATCTTGAAACAAGTCACGATGGTGTGCACTAGCCATTTTTTGACATATTGTAAACACGCCACATGAAAATGCACCCGCGATTTACAACATGTGATTTTGATTATTGTTCGGAGTTGTAGTTGGGGGCATGAGTTGCCACACCCGGCTGTAGATTATGTGATCATGATTATGGTCATGATAGTTTAAGTGCTTATTTGAAGCAATAGTTGGTATTCAATATTTCTCTAAATTTTTTAGTATTGGTCTAAAGAGGTATTTGTTGGACTAAAGGGTAGATACATGTTCAAAGTCATCTAATAACTTAAGGGATCTAGTCTAAGGATAAATACTTGGGCCATGGCCACATTTGTCCCATCTTTATCAATTAACCCTTAGGCCAATCTTAATTCTTGACTATTCATGGAAGGAAAGGAAGAAGTTATACCATTCATCTTAGCATATAAAAATGGAGGAATCACAAGCGCAACAATGATCTGTTTGAATACATTTCAGCTAACGCACTATATAAATGAACAAAATACCACTACAATTTGTTTACATTTTTTCTAAATTGAGATTCTGAATATATAAACAATTCAACTAAAAATGTTAGATAAAAGGGGTCAGATTATTCCAAAATGGGAATAGGACTGAGTTGGCAACCTAATTCTAAATGGTGATGATTTTAAAACAATTTATCCTTTCGATTAACATAAAAGGCTATATTTTAACAGTCCGCACTGATTACCTTCCTAATTGTCTACTTTAAGCCTTAGAAATATGCCCAGCTACTAGGTCGAGTTATTATAGAGTCTCTCAAATCCGAAAATTCCATACACTACTAAAGAGGATGCTGCAACAAAGGACAAAAAAATTGGCAGCGATAATTTAATAATATAGTCGGGACTTATGCACAGTTTTAGTCTTCATGCCAAAATTACGTTAAAAACCCGATACTTTTGAGTTTTAATATGACCAGATATTTTGTAACATAAATTATATTGCATTCATTTCAAATATAGCCCTAAGGCTCTGGGCTTGGTATCCTTAGGCCCAATGGCCCAAGGTTCAAACAGATTCAAGCCTTAAGGAGCCGTCTAGGAGTCTGGCCCGTTTCTAATATACAATTTTAACAAAATACATAATATATTACAGTCCAGTTTTTATTTTACAATAATCCAGAAATAAATACATTTTGTTATACTAAAAAAATATAGATTTCAAAAAGAAAATGATATGAAGAAAAATAAGAAGAGAAAAGCATGTCTCTAAGCTATTGTTGCTTCGACTTGGATCCTTTTACTTTGACTAGAACATTTGGCTTCTGCTTGTGGCTTTCTAGGCAACCAAAAAACAAACACTTTATGCATTTTTATAGAATGAATCTGACCATTAGGGGGTCAGATTCAACTCTAACGATGCTACAGTAAACATAACATTTTTATAACACTAATGACCAATATAATAATAAGGAGAGTTGAACCTAACAATACCAAAATTTTACAACTAACACCAGATCTGAAAATTTAAGGTGAATCTGACCTAGTTAGTAGTTAGATTCATATTTTTAATGTTATTTTACTTAACCTCAAACTTCATACAGATTCGAACCGTTAAACACACAACAAATGTAACCAACATACAAATTCAATACTTAAATTCAAATAAAGTGAGTCAAACATGTAATTTTAGCATGTGTAAGCATGTCAACACATTGAAACTGAAATTATAGTAAAAACTCATAGAAATCATTAATATTTTCATTCAGAAATTCTATTTCATATAAGGTAGGAGCTACATACCTTGGAATAAAAAAACAACAGCAAATAATGACCAAATAAAGGTCAGAAAGCCAAGCTATTAGTAGCTTAATAACAACAATACAAGCAGCAAACCAACCGTAAGAAAAACCCAGGAAATGACCACTTGAATACCAATTACTTGAGTAAAATCAACAATAAAAACCAGTTTTTTCGGAAAGTAAACCACAGCTAACAAGAAATCCAGATTTTTACTGTTTTTGCACTCATACTGCAGTATATTTGGTTTCTATTTTTAGGGTAATAGTAATGTATTTCAGAATAGTTTTTCAGTATCTGTGAGTCTGTTTTTTAGAGGTAAAGGTGTGTGTAAAAATCTGTAAAATTTGCTGAATATCCTAGTTTTTATAGGGAAATTTAGGGTGACATCTTTTTAGCATATTCCTTATCCTATTTAGGCTGAAATGGTACAGGTACAACTGTCTAACCTTATCCTATTTGACAGTTGTACCTCCTTCTAGAATATTCTTTCAATTACAACTCTAATCCCCTTTTAAAGTTACTGTTTTACCCCCTAAAAATATGATTTTATGATATTTTTCTAATTCTAGAAGTTTCTTGGGTTGTTACACCCAAGATTCTTCAATTGTAGTTCCTATATTACCCCTTAGTGTCCTTAGAATTACTCTTTTAATAACTAAAGTTAAGGTTATTAGCTTATTAAATGGTGACTGATTTTTATCCTAATTGAGTGATCAACTCAATAGTCAACCACTAATGAAGTTGAATTTAGACTAACTCTTAGCTTAATATGTTGTTAGCTTAATTATTTGTCTAGGTTAGGAATTAGATTGATTCAAGTGGTTCAAGAGGTTGGGTCATTAGACTTAGTTAATCACCTACACTATGATTTATCTTAGTTTCCAACTTGAGCTTAAGTGTGATTAGTTTTCCCTTAATTACTCAAAATCAGGATCCTTTAGAGCTAAAGTTCAGAATTAATAATTAAACTTATGATTAAACCGAATTGTAATTTAGGTAATTGAATTCATGATGTAATAGTTTGGGATTTAGGCAATACTATCAAGGTTAGCCTAAATTAGTCCTAAGTATGTAGGATGGGAGGTAATTACTTACTCTTAATAAATTATTTCAAGGGAAGAAATATTTTAAAGGACAAAATCTGGATTCATAACACAATACTAAAATCAGCAAAGAATCAAGCACTTAAAAGAAGACCTAAGTCTATTAATATAAAAAAACAAAAATAAGGAAATCAACCTATAAACAGGCTAATGATAAGACAAACATGCTAGATTTATTAGAATTCGGCGAGTACAGAAAATAATTAATAGCAGATTTAGGAAGACATAATCAAACGGCTAATCATGAAACCCTAATTTGTTAATCAATTGATACGTTTATCAACAATAGATAGTTAAAATAAACATGCTACTTAGACTAAGGCCGTTTCAGAAAAGAGAGAAGAAAAAGAAACCTAAACTGTTAAATTCAAATTAGGATGGCTAGGGGGAGAAATCAAACAAGACCATGATTATTGAACAAAGAGAGAGGGAGTACCAGTAGGTTAGAAGGGATTTGGTCGGATTCCGGTGGCTTCGCCAGAGTATGGCCGGACTCCGGTGAGTTCAAAAGTGACTCAAACTTGCATGAATCGATGGCTCTTGTTAAGAGCCATCGACTCATGTTAGCCTGAGCCACAAATTCTCGTGAAATCCTCCGATACAATTTTTTTAGGGTTTTTAATTCTTAGATCTAAAATTGGTAGATTTTGAGCTATTTTTGGGGGGAAACTGATGGTAGGACGGGGTTGAGGGGATGAAGGAGGTCGTCTGGTAAAAATTTGGGGCTATTTGGTTGAGCTCCGCCGCCGGCAGAGCAGGGTGGAGTCCGGTGAGAGGTTCAGAGAGAAGAGAGAGAGACAGAAGGCGGTGTTAGACTTTGGTAGATGAGGGGGTAGGGGGTATTTGGAACAATTAAATATTAAATTATTAATTAGTTCCCAGCCGTTGGATCTTGGGAGATCAACGACTGGGATTAATCTTAGCCTAAACGGGGTCGTTTTGAGGAGAGAGTGGGGGGGGGGGGGGAAANGGTATTTAGGGTGTAGAGAAAGGATTGCGCCTGGGTAATTCTTAGCCCAGGTCCGATTTTAAGCTTAATTTGACCATTCAAACTAATTAATTATCTCTAATTAAATCAACACTTAATAGAAAAGTGTAGTAATTAATTCTAACTTAATTGTGTAATTATAAATTAATTAATAAATTAATTAAGAGTAAAAACATTTAATTTGATAATTCTAATCATTTAGAGAATAAATTCCACAATTTTATTAGGAAAAATGATTAAATTAAATAATTATTTATTAAAACTACATTGTATAAAATAATCGACATTTTTGTTATTATGTACTTCAATTAGTTACAAATACATGTTAATTAGCTCTAATTCTAATTTTTACCTAATTAAAAGGAAAAATTGATTGATGGTGGATTAAAAGGTGAAATTATGAATTAACACTTGCGATTTTTGAAGAACAAATTTGCAACCTTAAATTATTCATAAACATTAAAAGGCAAATTATGATTATGTCATGCAAAATTAATTCACAAATAGCACTGAAATTCAATAAAAAATTATAAAACTAAATAATTTATTGAATTTATCACGTGCTCACACCACCTGTCGTGGAGTGGCATGGCATCGTTCCTCACATTGTGGGTATCACTGATCGGATCCTCGATCGAGATGAAGCTGACCTCCTTGAACATCAGGATTGTGTGTGTTGTTAATACCACTATCTGCCATTTCTTATGATTTGTTTTTGCTAAGACAAATAATCAAAACATGTTAGTAATAGAGGCAAGGATCAACTTAGTTACACAGCTGTCTAGGTCCCACAGTGGGTGCTAAACTGTTTAGCCGTAAAACGATACAGTTGGATTTATACGTGATTTCTAGACAAGCGAATTAATTTGATCATGAAATAATGAAATAATTAAAGAAATGCGCGATACTTAGCCTGAAATGAAGATGAAATCACGAAAAACAGTAATTCTGGGGGCAGAGCTTCCGGGCATAATAGTGATGAAACCGAGCAACAAGAAAGTAGAATTGTATAAAGTTTTTAATCGATAATAGCGTAAGTTTGCCACAAAAATTGTCCGCTTTACAATGATAACAAAGCTCACTATTTATAGCTACGTCTAGGGAACAAGGTCCTATGATCGTGCCCTTCTCTAATGTCAATTATGAGCGCCATTGAGAAGGTGTAACGATGAGCATAAATGATAAATTCTCTGTAACGGGCGGTGTACTAAATACTGTGAAATATTACTTCATTAAATTCTACCGATCGGAGGGTATCTGAGGGGTGCCAATCTTTCCGGTGAGAAACAGGATAATTGCCTTCGGTTCTAACTATCCCTACCTTGAGTTCCACGCGTCACTCACTTAAACGGCCACTTAGCATAGCGTATTTTAGCGTATACAACTGCCCTTCTACAGCATGCACTAAAATAACGAGTAAGAATCAGTAATGTTTTTTATATAGTTCAGAGGGATTTTTTTCCAACCAAGGTAGAGTGAAAAAGCTGCAATTTCGTCCTTGAACATCGTAAGATGTAGAGAAGAAGTATTAATTACAATACCTTGAACATTATATTTCACAGACTAGCTCCAAAAATCACGCTAAAATATTAGCACAAGTGTGAAACTATAATGGCACTATCATTCTCAGACTAATTGGACGTCGTATTTATATTTCTGCATGTAATATACAGATACTTGGAAACAATTCGTGTTACAATTAAAGGCCAAAGGTTCACAACAAGAATGTCACTAAAAGATCTGGATTTTCTGCCAATTCTGGAAAATTCCTTTGCCCGCGGTTATAAAGAATTAGAAGCATTTTCTATGGACGATGGAGGGACCAGACTCATCGTACTCAGCCTTTGCAATCCACATCTGCATTTCAAAGTACAACGCATAATTAGTCTTTCCCACCTTTTTATAGTAGAAAAAAAACTGAGGCAAAATTTTATGTAGTAATGACAAGAAACATTCGAGTTTCAAGATTTGACTAACCTGTTGGAAGGTACTTAGAGAAGCCAAAATAGAGCCTCCAATCCAAACACTATATTTCCTTTCTGGTGGAGCTACAACCTTAATTTTCATGCTGCTTGGAGCCAATGCAGTTATTTCCTTACTCATTCTATCAGCAATTCCATTAAACATAGTCGAACCACCACTAAGTACAATGTTTCCATAAAGATCCTTCCTGATATCCACATCACACTTCATGATCGAATTGTATGTCGTTTCATGAATTCCAGCAGCTTCCATTCCAATCATCGAAGGCTGGAAAAGTACTTCTGGGCATCGGAAACGTTCAGAACCAATTGTAATAACTTGTCCATCAGGCAATTCATAGCTCTTCTCAACAGAAGAACTAGTCTTTGATGTCTCTAGTTCTTGCTCAAAATCAAGAGCAATGTATGAGAGTTTTTCCTTTACGTCCCTCACTATTTCCCGTTCAGCTGTGGTGGTGAATGAGTAACCGCGCTCAGTCAAGATTTTCATTAGGTTATCAGTAAGGTCACGACCAGCCAAATCAAGACGTAAAATAGCATGTGGTAGCGCATATCCCTCGTAGATTGGGACAGTGTGACTCACACCATCACCAGAGTCCAGGACAATACCTACATTACAAATCTCCTAAATGATCAGGAAACGATTCAGTTTATTACAGTAAAGTCACAAAACTAGTTGACTCACCTGTTGTACGACCACTGGCGTATAAGGACAGGACGGCTTGAATGGCAACATACATAGCAGGAGTATTAAATGTCTCAAACATGATTTGTGTCATCTTTTCACGATTAGCCTTTGGGTTAAGAGGTGCTTCAGTGAGTAGTACAGGGTGCTCCTCTGGAGCAACACGAAGTTCGTTGTAAAAAGTATGATGCCAAATTTTCTCCATATCATCCCAATTGCTAACAATACCGTGCTCAATTGGGTATTTTAATGTGAGAATACCACGTTTTGATTGAGCTTCATCTCCTACATATGCATCTTTCTGTCCCATTCCTACCATTACTCCTGTGTGACGAGGGCGACCGACAATGCTAGCGAATACTGCTCTTGGAGCATCATCTCCAGCAAATCCAGCCTATCAATTAATTTAAATGACATCAAAACAAGTCAAAGGAGGAATTTTATGATTTGGGATAGAGTTGAATTTTAATGAATGTTATTTGGTGGTACCTTAACCATTCCAGTCCCATTATCACAGACAAGTGGCTGGATATCCTCACCATCTGCCATTTTTTCCTAAAACAGCTATGAACAAAAATGAAAGCCTCAAATTAGAAAGATGAAAGTAACAAATAATGAACTGAGGGAAAACATAAAACGTAGAAAACATAGCACCTCGCAAAAACTAGTATGGAAAGAGAAATATTACTTTTTTTGAGGGGGGGGGGGGGGGGGGGAGGGGGCCTTAGGTGGAGGTCCTGGGACAGTAGAGGCTGGAATTAGTTCCAATATTATAGAACAAGACAAGAAAAGGAAAAACTGAGGGAAAATGAGGAGCCAAAGCTGAAACTTTTAAAGCTGAAATTGGTTATAATTAAGTGCAAAGTTTATGGTGGAAACCGCATTTTTTGCTTTCGAAAATCTTGCATATCCTCTCATTTTTTTCTCTCATTTGTTCCTTACCTTTGCAAGTCTCCACCACTAATTAGGCCTCATACACTCATAACCGCTAACTTCTAATAACTGCTTTTGTTCAGGTCCACTTGGGTTATGCTGACTAGCTAAAAAGTCTGAGCTACTGACACTAGAATTAACTTGTGATTATTTTAATTGTTCATTTTGGATTGTGGTACTGCCTTGCAATAATCTGTTAATAACGATATACCTATGGTAAATTTAGTTTAAATGAATTTTTACACTATCAGATACCTATAAAGTAACCAGACCTAATTTTCTATTATAAGTGGAATCGGTAATACGAAAAAGAGAAGGCATGTTAACATGTTAATTAAATTACAATGTTGATGTAAAACTCTGTTACAAAGTCCATTGGTTCGGCGTAGCACGGATCTATATGGACCGGGTTGGTTCTTTTTTCATCAAAATCAAACCAAACTAAACCAACTATATCGGTTTGGATTGGTTCGATTTTGTCGGGTTTTTGGAATTTTTTGTTACTTAAATATTATTTCAATATTACTTTGTTAAATATTTGATAATGAAATATATATTTGGTAAAGTATAAAAAATTGACAAACATATTATCGATTAAGAAATTCTTATGGGAGAATTTTCTTAGTAACACATAATTGTTAATTTTTTAGTCGTCTGACAATATTTTTCGTTGATGTACACTTTCAAGGTTAACCGAATTTAGTAATTTAACATAAAAATCAATATTGATATCTAAATAATAATAATCACTTCACATTAGAAAAAAATATAAGAATTTAATAGATCTTAACATATGATATGAATATGGAAGAACAAAGAGATTGACCCATTTCAGTAACACTTGATAAGAAAGTGATCATACAACCCATTATTTAAGGTTAATAAATATGGAGCACTTTATATTCTATTAAATATTATATCCTGCAAGAGAATCCCAAATATTTCAAGATATATTTAAAGAAAGTTCTATATAAAATCTTAAAAGTATATATAAAAATTATATGTTTATATGTTGGGTTGGTTCAAATTTCCTTAATCAATACTAAATCAAACCAAACCAAACTTAGTCGGGTATTTTAATCAGGTTAGTTTGGCTTTTTAGTTTGGTAGGTCTTATCGGTTCAGTTTGTACACCACTAATTCCGCTTATGCCCAAAAGAAGAATTTATTTGACCTATTCCTAATTAAAAAATAACATCGAACCTGCCAACGAGTACTATTTGACCTACATACTTTCAATGTGGGAAAAGGAAATATTACATGAGACGTAAACTTGAACAAAAAGAATCATTAGAAGTAAAAAGCGCACGCTGATCCATTAATTGAGGGGCATGAAAAATTAGACAAAGATTACGTACTAAGCCAGGAATCACAAAGTCAATTATATATAAACATTACTCCTACATCTTAGCATGCACTTAAGTTTCATAATACATTATATTGGTTCTTGTTCCATTAAGATAAGATAGCGGCTGGAAGAAGATTTTGGAATCCCACGGTAAAATATTTGTATGGCGATATGTAGAATAAAATAGAATCAACTTCACGTGCATTAATTAATCTCTATATATTTTCGTTTGGCATTTTAATTTATTCATCTTTTCATTTCATGCATGTGATCTCGAAATTTTTAGTCTTTTGTCCTCATGCATGAATGATTTCAACGTCTTAACTCAATAAATACATGAGGAATTGCTATTGTCTCTGAAAATTTTGCAGAGCCTTCGTCCTTCCAGCAATTCAAAGTCTTGCGTAATTAATTTCAGTTGGAGATCTCGGAAGCTAAGGTCATTAGGTATACATTTCTTCCAATCTGGATGTCTATGTCATTTAATTTTGTTTTAGTTTTCTGGATAATTTGATGAGTGATCATTCAAACTTTCACTTTATTTTATCAAAGTCACTAAACCTTTTGTAGTAACGAAACAGTCATTTAATTAACTTTACTTATGTGCCCTGAATATCTCTAAATATCCCTCCGGCCCACGATAAGTGATTTTTTGGCATTTTATTTTGTGGTCCAAAATAAGTGATTTTTTCCAGATTTTAAGAATAAATAAATTATTTTTTTCCTACATTGCCCTTTAAGTAAATAATGTTGGACTATGTTGTAGACAATAAGTTTGTGTAGAGAAAATAAAATCAAGACCGAAAAATATTACAAAAATCGTAGTATTTTATTTCAAATAACTTGAGGGTACAATCTCTATGAACCCTCTGATTCTTCTTTCCAATAGTAAATAAATTCAAGGGCCTTTGAGCTTGATCTTGAATCTATATTTGTTGTCACGAACAATGATCGTGAATTCAACTAGCACGAACTTTGATTTGAACTCGTACTCCTTGAATCTTGATTTGTTCTTCGTTCTTGATCTTGAACTTGATTTGTTCTTCGTTCTTGAGCTTCTTGATTTGTTCTTCGTTCTTGAGCTTGAACTTGATGTCTTGAAGCTTGAAACTTGTGGAGGAATTTGCAGTGTTTGATCCACGACCTCTCTCTTGCTTCTTGTTATAACTTCGGGTCCCTTTTCTGGGTTATGAAGACCCCTATTTATAGTTGTGGGAGGGAAGAGTTATGATAAGAACAAACTCTTTTACGTCCAATCAGATTGAAGCGTGACAAGACCACATTTGATTGGCCAGAACATGTCACTTGCACATGTGGCGCGATTTCATTGGCCTTTTAATTTTGCTTGGCATGCCTTGTCATTTTGACACGTGGCATGATCCTATTGGATCTTCCGTTTGACTTGGCATGCCACGCCATTTCATGTGTGGCACCAAACTGGGCCTTTAGCAAGATAATATCGTGGGCCTAATGAAATGGGCTCATTAATTTTGTAGCCCAATTAAGTGGGCTAGCCTAATGGATCCGGACTTAATCATTTAATCCATTTATATTGGACTAATCTGATTAATCTAATTATATTAGCCCATAATATTTATTTGGACTAGTATATTTAAAGTATAACCTAAATTATTTATCGAATTTAAATTCAATTAATTTTATATACCTACAAATGCCCCCTACTTCAAAACTTGACAAAATATCAACTTATCAACTTTAAAAAACGAGGCTTGAAGTATCTACGCCTACACGCTTGAGCAAATTGCAAGTTACTTATCATACGGATGAAAGCTATCAATTTTCAATCTTATTTTATGCAAGTGCAAAGTCGGAAAAACTTTCCAACCCGTTGAATTAATGATCCCACATGCCCATGTAAATTCAAAATCTATTGTGAATATCATAATAAAAATAAAGACAATGTTGTTCACCTTTTCCAATTTCCCAATTCTCAAGTGAAATACACATGAAGGGATGAAAGCATTTATCATTATTGTCTCTAATAAGGAAAGCAAGTTGCCACACTTAGCTTCCGAATATGTTTTGAAACGTGCCCGTCATTCTTTGACAAGCATCGTAAAAATATGATCATTATGCACGACTAACATTTTCCTAGTTTGAGTAGGATTCCAATTACAGCATCCTAATTCATGATGGAAACTAGTTGTTAGTCGCCTTTCCAGTTGATCCCACATCGAGGAGCACCTCTTCCGTATACTCTTTGGCATCTCTATAAATAGAGGCATGCTATTCAACTTGTACGCACAAATTTGTTGTGCGCTTTGACGATCACAAAGCAAAGACTACCAGTGATGTTTTTTTCCACCGTTTTTTTCGTTCATCTTTTTCTTTTTCTTTTTGTAGTTGTAGGCCAATCGAGCTAGGATATGTTTAGTTTAATAAGATGATCTGCGCATGAAGAAGGCAGTCTTAGAGTGTGAGGGGATGAGTACTATCCTTGCCGGAATATCGGAGAGATTACTTTCAATGTGGCTCGACTATCGGAGAGATTACTCTCAGTGTGGCTTGACTATCAGAGAGATTACTCCCATTGCGGCTCGACTATCGGAGAGATTACTCTCATGTGACTCGACTATTGGAGAGATTACTCTCAGTGTGGCTCGACTATCGGAAAGATTACTCTCAGTGTGCCCTGACTATCGGAGAGATTACTCCCAGTGCTTCCCGACTATCAGAGAGATTACTCTCAATGTGCCCCGACTATCGGAGAGATTACTCTCAGTGTGCCCCGACTATCGGAGAGATTACTCTCAATGAGGCTCGACTACTGGAGAGATTACTCTCAATATGGCCCGACTATCAGAGAGATTACTCTCAAGAGACTTATGTGTCCACCTTAAGATTGGAAAATATAGTTTCCTTTTAATGACAAACCCACAAAGAGGCCAACTTAAGGTGCAAAGGGACATATGTCCACCTTAAGATTGGAAAGTTTATAGTTCCCTTTAAGGAGAAACCCGCGAAAAGGTTAACTTAAGGTGCAAAGGGACTCATACGTCCACTTTAAGATTGAAAAATTATAAAGCTTCAAATCGAAGACTTCGTGGACTTGACGATGTCGACTTGAACACTTGGAAAATTTTGAAGATTTGGCGGACTTTGCAGACTTCAACTTGAAGACCGACAAACTTGAAGATTTGATGGACTTGAAGATTCGGCGTACTTTGACGCTTTAACCTGAAGACTTTGAGGGCTCAAATATTTCCACTTGAAGACCGGCGAGTTTGAGGACCTCAACTTGAAGACTTGGAGGCATGAAGACCGAAGAACTTGAAGACCGACAGACTTAAAGATTTCGCGAACATGAAGACATAGTGAACCCCCGGATTTCAGCGCAAATACTTGGCATCCTCCTAAACTCGTCCCATTGAAGATACCAATTTACCATGGAGGGTTGCCCCGTTTAAATCAAATTGGATCCAAAATTTAATAGAAGAATGATATCTCAGCTCGATTTTCAAGTGCTGATTGAATGAATTACACTCAATCGTACTTCATTCGGACAACGATTGAGGGGTTATGTATCTTTTGAACTTATGCGACTGAACTCAGAATGAAACTCTAAGTTGCCTACAAACCTTGGTGAAAATGATCAAGTCATACCGTAGTTAAGAATGAGTGATTTTGTTATGTCCTAATTTTTGCCCAGGCCGCCTCTTTCGAGGTTTTCAACCTAGAGGGCTGTCGCGCCCCCTTTTTCTATCGCACGGGTTAGGTACGGAGAGATCGGGGTTATGACATTTTGGACAACTCTTTAAAAGAAAGGGTTTAAGGAAGAGTCGCCACCTAACGATTTTTATGGTGGTTTAGGGCACCCAGAGTTGATAACTCATGAACTAGTTTGCATTACCAGAGATTGGGGTAATGGCTTGAAATTATCTCAAGGGGAAGGTGTTAGGCACCTCTCAAGATCCACAACTGTGGGTCCCAGCCAAGAAGTTTTGTGAATTTTGACGGTGAACAAATAGCAAGTAAGGTTCATATAAAAGGGGATTTCAAACAAGCATGAAAATCTTTAAAGATTTTGGAAAAACATCAGAATAAACATTTGAAAAGAACTGTCCTAGGTTTAAAGTAATACAGATCACATCAATGCAATACCCGGTATGTCACACCTTGAAAAGGCGGCTACACGTGGTATTAGCGCACAGGTCATCATATCCGTATTCTACCCTTCCCACTCCGTAAAGGTTATTTAAAACGCGTGTGTTGGTTACAAATACTTATCGGGTGCTATTACCTGTCCCATTCTATAAGTCCTGGAGGGTATTTAGGACTACTAATCCTACAAGGTGAGTACTAGGCTGAACTCCTAGGTTTAAAGGGATAAATTTCTAAGAGACATGTAAAACAAATAGGACTACATATATGGGGAACATGAAAGGGCAGATACGGGGCTCATAGATCCCTCCACAGATAAAAACTTAGATAGCACGTCTCAAACACAATCAAAGTCTCAAAATCAGGATTTAAAACAAGAGTTATTGAGTTGAAAATCAGTAGGTTTCAACAGCTTTAGTAAAAGGATATGTTTTGAAAACTTAGTAGTGAAAGCAAAAGTTCAGTTAAGATGGAGCAATTCAAAAGGATGATTGATTTTCAGAAATGCAATAGTTTAGAGACAGCAGTAAGAATCAAGAGTGCGTAGCAGTTTAAAGCTTTCAACAAAAGAGAAGAATAACTTTTAGAAAATCAGTAATCAGAAATAAAGCAAGATTTAAATAAAGCAGTAATTCCAAACAAGAACCCAGTAATCCAAAATGAGATAGGGATCCAGTAGTTTAAAGGAGTTGAGTAAGAAATGGAAAGTGAGTAAATTGTTTCGGGAAAAAAACATGTAGTTCAAAATATAGAGCAAATATTCAAAAAATAGGATGATGCTTGAACAGAGTAAGTTGACCCTGAAATCTAGTAATTTGAATAAACATGAGTCAGGTAAATTTCAGTAAAGGAGGAATGATTTCAAGATCCTGAGCAGGAGTTTTAGAGAAAAGCGGAGTGAACTTCGAAAGAAATAAAGCAAGAGTGAAAAGCAGCAGAGTTCAAAATCTAAGAAGGGATTGATTGGTTTTAACACTAGCAAGCAAATACAATTAGTTGGTTTTAATATGTATTAGGCTTAAAGTTTTCCTAGGCGCCATATACATTGCCTACTTATTTTAAAGAGCGAACATGCATATTTAGTTCTGATTTTAAGAGAGATAAATGATGATACATTTGTAGAAAAACATTTCAACCAATTAACCACATTTTTTTTGGCGATATTATTAGATTAGGTACATGTTAACTATGCGTTCAACAGAGTATAATTGAAATCAGACATGTTGAAAGCAAAATCCTAAGGAACATGATATTTAATGCATATGGAATACCCAAAAGACATGTTTTCTAAATGTCATGCTTATGAAAATGCAACAAAGTGCATTATAGCAGTTTTGTTACTGGTTGTAATTATTACTGTGAGCAAGGCTGATAAAACGATATGACTATAATAGACATGCTGGAATGAAGAACCTAAACAAGATTTCTAATGCATGAAATGCATGTCCTAAACAGGATGTCTATTGCACACATAGGGAAATAAATCCTATGGTCATGGTTTCTACCCATTACTATACTAACATGCATAATCCCCTCCCACATTCACTATCCAGCCCCAATTATTCGTTTACAAATTATTACAGGCCAATAATAATAAATTACATTAATGAAAGGAAAATAAGAAGCTACTTCTATAGGGAGCCTTCAACCAGGCCCAATCTCCAAGCCTCACTCCTTTCGAGTTTCACAGCCTTAATGGCCTGGGTGCGGAAAAGCTCCCAAGGGGCCCAATGGATCCCTAACCAATACCAGCACCCAAGAAAATTGCCAAGATTTTAACAAGTGCAGTGTAGGGTTACCAGCCTTGTGTATCAAAGTTCAATGAGTACTCAGGGGTACTCAAGGCAATGCTCACACGAAGGGGCCAGGACCTAATTTTCTAAGAGTAGTGTGAAGTGCAGGGAAGAGAGGAAAGTTCATAGTTTAAGAAAGATGTTTTCAAAACTCGAGAGTTGTCTTTTGAAAGATTAACTTAAAATAAACAGAAACATTAATCAAAAGTTCAGCAATACAGGATTGCACACAAGGATAATGGGGCAAAGGGAAAAATAGATCACATAATAACACCAAGAGATACAAAGACTTATGAAAACTCACTAAGCAGGAGTATAGAAAATCAAAGAGATTCAGGGGACCAAGAAATGGTCGAATTTAGGCATAATAGCAGGTACTAACAGAATACCTGTAGCACTGGTAAGATGAGGAGCAAATGATAGCCATAAACATGTAAGTCATAAGTAGTAATAACAGATAAAGGTCAGGGGAATTAGGGACACTTGATACTTGAACAGGAAAGAGATGGCCTAACAGGTGTATACAAGAATAGGTAAAGCAAGTATAGACTTAATCATAAGCATGTAAAGAGATAAACTTAGCAAGTATCAATAGGAAAACAGGGCATTAATTGCATGTAGAACAGTAGAAGCATAGGTAGAGAATAATTAAGAACATGACATACTGAAGTAGTAATAACCACATTGGTTTGGAACTTTGAAATTAATTAGGACATACCAATAACAAGAGAGCACAACAGAATGAAAGAGCCAAGTATGAGCACAATAGCAGCCTTGGCTTACAGCCGTCTACTAAGAGACAAGAGCAGGGAACAACAGTAGAACAGAGAAAGAAAGAGAGCAAGAGCACAAGAGAGAATAATGTGTATTGCTGTGTGTGTTGTGCAATGTATCAGTGTCTTCAGTATGAATCTCAGTGTTCGTCCATTTCTTTAGTTAAGAGTGAAGGCAGAGTATATATAGTTGAAAAGCAAATGATGAATAAGGTAAAAATCAAATCAAGTAGTAATTGAAGGAACTCGAAATCAATTAGTCAGGAAATTAAGGCAAGTACTCCCTTAACTCAAGGGATTTTATTCAAACGGTAAGAATAAGTAATATAGAAGGCAAGAAGAATCAGTACATGATTAATAGGAAGGAATCAATTTTAGTTCAGTAATTATAGACCCAGAATTAGTTAAAATGGGAATCAGCACAAGTCTTCCCTTAATTAAGGGGTCATCTCATAAGGAAAAGAGTTCTCATAGCAAGATATAACAATCAGGAAGGAATTCAAACATTGTGAATAATTAGGACCAGGTACATGAAGTATAATTAAGGAAATAACAGCAAGGGTCATTTAATAGTGCAATTAGCCACATAACAAAGTAAGAGAATGACTTGAAATTGTAAGAACAAGAAGAGTAGCCGAAAATCAGTAAAGAGTGTTAACATAGGAAATTAGGGATTCGAAATTAGTACTAACTAAGGAGAGCCTTATGTATTTAAGGAAATATTCAGAATTAATAGAGGATATCAATATAGTACTACTCACAATCCTTCAGGGATTCAAGAATGTCAAAAACAGTACACATTAGGCAAGAAGCAGTAGAATCAGAGACCAACAACATAGCAAAGGTAATAATCACAAATAATCAAAGTTAGAACATAGCAAACAGATACACACACAAATCGGAGGGATAAATCAGTAGAGACATAATCAAGGTTAGCACTAAGGTTTTAACATAATGAATCATGATTAAAAGTGATAAAACGTCTAAGCATATGAGAAAATCACTTGAACCTGAGAAATCCTTTGAAGATGAGTTTCAGAAACCCTAAGTGAAAAACTCGTTTAAAACGGAAAACCTTTAAGAAAAATGAAATAATACTCGTAATAAAACTGGACCTAGTGTAGATCTAACAAAAATCAAAAGGTTCAAAATTTAGGGTTTCAGAGACATCAGAGAAAGTAGAAGAACCTGCCGTGAAACTCAGGGATAGTGGTAGTTATGGCATAATCGCGTCAAAACCTCACCAGAGGAGACCGGAAAACCACCCAAGCAGGAGCCCAGTAGTTGTTAGGCATGGTAAAGACCACTGAAGGTCTCAGAGATGAAGTAGACCAGAGAAAGAGGAGTCATGGCGACTGGTAGTCGAAAGGGGTGAGCCTGGAGGTGGCCGGAGAAGGCCATCGGAGAAGACGAAGAACCAGAAGGTTCTAGAGAGAAGGGGAGAGGAAGAGACGAAGAGAGAGAGTGAGGAGTCTCGAAAATGAGACGGGGAGGGGGGTTAGGTGAGAGTTAATTTAGGAAAGGAGGGATCTGGGCCGTTGATCTTATTTTATCAACGACTCAGATTTAATTAGGGATTGGGCCGGGTAAGGGTTAGGATTGGGTTGGGGCGGATTTGGTTTGGGTCTTGGGTTAATTGGGTTTGGGTTGAGTATTTAATTAGGCTAGTTTTTAAATAAAAGGTGGCTAGATATTAAATACCCCAAAAATAGATAAATAATTAAATAAACAGCCAATAATTATACAAAAAATGGAATTGAGTTTAAATAAGTGAAATTAAGGGAATTAAACAATATTAGATATAAAAAATGACTAATTATCGAATTAAAATAACATAAAGTGTGCAATTGGGTTATAATTGCAAACATTATTGTAATTATAACTAAATAATGCCCGATTGACTAATTTATGAAATAATTGAATTTTAATAAATAGAA
The DNA here is from genome assembly GCA_005239495.1 of Nicotiana undulata. Taxonomy (NCBI): domain Eukaryota; kingdom Viridiplantae; phylum Streptophyta; class Magnoliopsida; order Solanales; family Solanaceae; genus Nicotiana; species Nicotiana undulata. The sequence continues at coordinate 48,931 of ML257386.1, forward strand.
AATGATTACAACTGATATACTGAGCTAGAAAGTATTTTTAAAATTATTTAGAGCATAATATATGAATTATTTTAAATATGAAATGTTAAATAGACAGGGAAATAAATTAAATAAAAGTATGAAAAAATAGGAAAAATGCTCATTATTGCAAAGAGTAATTTTGAGAGCTTATATGCAAGTTTGAAAATAATTTGAGGAAAAATTGGGTATCAACAAGGGCTCTTTTTCTTTTGGACCTACACAGTTTAGACTCATGCGGGCCAGGAGTGTAAGAACATTTAGTTTAGGCTCGTGCGTCAAGGAGCGTAGCGATTTGCAATTTAAGCTCGTATTTTGAGGAGCTTTGAAACCAGAAGATTTTGCTCAAATTTGAAGAGCTTTATGACATGCAGTTTATGCTCATGTGTCCAGGAGCGTTGTTATTTGAAGACTTAACTTGCAATTTGAAATGCTTCGAAACTTGAAGATATGCTCAATTTTGAAGCGCTTTGCAACTTGAAGTTCTGCTCGAATTTGAAGAGCTTCGTGACTTGAAGATTTAGCTCAAAGTTGAAGAGCTTCACAACTTGAACACTTTGCTCGATTTTAAATAGGTTTGCAACTTGTATATATTGCTCGAATTTGAAGAGCTTTACGTCTTGATGTTTGGCTCGAATTTAAAAAAATTGCGATTTGAAGTCCTTGCTAAACTTTGAAGAGCTTTCGACGTGAGTCTTTGCTCATATTCGAGGAGCTTTGCGACTTGAACCGTTGCTCGAATTTGAAGAGTTTTACAACTTGAAGACTTTGCTCAAATTTGAAGAGCTTTATGCCTTAAAGATCTAGTTCAAAATTCGGGGAGCTTCGTGACATACAATGTATGCTCATTTCCGAGAAGTATTATGACTTGCAGTTTAGACTCGTGCGCTGAGGAGCATTATAACTTGCAATTTAGGCTCGTTCAATGAGGAACATTATAACTTGCAGTTTAGGCTCGTGCGTTTAGGAGCATTATAACTTGCATGGACTCTTCAGCTTTATCTTCGGATGAATACTTGCCCCCATTCTCAGCATCCTCTACTTTTATTTCATCATGAGGCTCAAATCCAGGAAACCTTTGATCTCCGCTTGTAGCAATACTTAATTCCATATCATGTGCACGAGTTGCTAGTTCTTCAAATGTTTTGGGCTTTATGCCTTGTAAGATATAGCGAAGACTCCAATGCATGCCTTGAATGCACATTTCGATTTCAGAAGTTTTGCTAAGGTGATCTTTGCAGTTGAGGCTTAAGCTCCTCCAGTGGTTGATGAAGTTATTAACTGGCTCATCCTTTCCTTGTTGAGTGTTTGTAAGTTCAATCATGCTTACGATGCGTCTTGTGTTATAGAAACGATTGAGAAACTCTTGCTCCAATTGCTCCCAACTATCGATAGAACTAGGTTCGAGATCTGTGTACCAATCGAATGCATTACCTTTGAGAGAACGAACAAACTATTTGACAAGATGATCACCATAAGTCCCAGCATCGTTACATGTCTCGACAAAATGCGCCACATGTTGCTTGGGATTTCCTTTTCCATTAAATTGTTGAAGCTTTAGAGGTTGATATCCAGTGGGCATCTTCAAGTTATCAATCCGTTGTGTGTATGACTTTGCATATTCAAGGGAAGATTTAATCGGAGGATCAATTTTATTTTCAATTGTTCCCGTGATGAAGTCCTTCACTTGATCAACATGAATTAGACCTTCTGAAGAAACTTGGATCTCTTTGACCACGATCGTTTGCCTCGTAGCGGATTCTCCCCCATCTTTATCTTTGGAAAGCTCCACAAGTGCTTGAATTTATTTTGCTTCTGCTAAGCTCTCGATCTCACTTGCTAATTTTTCGAGGCGAGTATCTCAATCCTCCATATACTTGGTCAACTTCTCAAGTGCTTTGGTCAAATTTGCAAGTTGTTCTTCCATGGTCGAGTTGTTAGATCTTGTTCTTGAACTTCGAAAAGAAGAGATGGGAGGTAGAGATGGTCCCAATGGGCGTGCAAGAATTTGTAGACAGTAAATTTGCGTCGAGAAAACAAAATCAAGACCGAAAAATATTGCAACAATCGTAGTATTTTATTTTAAATAATTTGAGTGTACAATCTCTATAAATCCTCTGATTCTTCTATCCAATAGTAAATAAATTCAAGGGCCTTTGAGCTTGATCTTTAATCTATATTTGTTGTCATGAATGATGATCTTGAATTCAACTAGCACGAACTTTAATTTGAACTCGTACTCCTTGAATCTTGATTTGTTCTTCGTTCTTGAGTTTGAACTTGATTTTTTATTTGTTCTTGAGCTTGAACTTGATTTTTTCTTTGTTCTTGAGCTTGAACTTGATTGCTTGAAGCTTGAAACTTGTGGAGGAATTTGTAGTGTTTGATCCACGAGCTCTCTCTTGCTTCTTGTTATAACTTTTGGTCTCTTTTCTGGGTTATGAAGACCCTTATTTATAGTTGTGGGAGGGAAGAGTTATGATAAGAACAAACTCTTTCTGACCAATCAGATTGAAGCGTGAAAAGACCACATTTGATCGGCCAGAATATGTCACTTGCACATGTGGCGCAATTTCATTGGCCTTTTAATTTTGCTTGGCATGCCTTGTCATTTTGACACGTGGCATGATCTTATTGGGTCATCCGTTTGACTTGGCGTGCCACGTCATTTCACGTGTGGCACCAAACTGGGCCTCTAGAAAGATAATATCTTGGGCCTAAGAAACGAGCTCATTAATTTTGTAGCCCAATTAAGTGGGCTAGCCCAATGGATCCAGACTTAATTATTTAATCCATATATATATTTTACTAATATGATTAATCTAATTATAATGGCCCATAATATTTATTTGGACTAGTACATTTAACATATGGTCCAAATTATTTATTGAGTTTAAATTCAATAAATTTTATATGCGTACATATGTGTTAGGAGTGTTTATGTTAAGAGATAAGGTTAATATGGTCAATTTCATTGCTAAAAAAGTGAATTTCTTAATATGTGTGAAAACAACTAAAAAATCTCTTATTTTAGACCAGAGGGAGTATTATTCAACATTGTCTAAGTATCATAAAAAGTCGCTAGAAGGAAACATAAGGGATATTTTCTTTGATAAGTTAATTAAGTGACTTTTGGTTAAACAAAAAATTATTTAGTAACTTTTATAATACTTAGATAATCGGGTGAGTTTTTGTCGCAAAAAATAGTCTAGTAATTTTTGTGCAATAAAATAAAACTGGAATGATCATCCCTGAAATTACTTCTGTTGAAAACATAAATAAGTAGACAAAAAATTGAAATTTCTAATAACTTAAACTTTTGGATGATAAAACTGCATAGTTCAATATGGTAGCAAAAAGACCCGTGAGTCTCAATTTCACCGCCATTATTCATTATCGAAAAGAATTCTATATGATTTACTCATGAGAAAAAAATCAGACTCGCACGTAAAAGAATGCCGTAGATAAAATTGTAAGTCCAGAACAAGAATGATAACTTTTTGAACTCAAGCGATCAAAATAGGTGCTAAAAAAGGCTGAATCCCATTAACGTATGTCAAGACCTCAATTTCACTCCTTAGGATTTCATGATGGCACTTAGTATCTAAGACTAAGTAAGCCTAACATTTAATAATAATAACTTGACAGAAATTAACAAAAATACCAAACAAGACTAATAAACTCATATAATCTTCCAAAATAGAATCTCAACAACACACTTGCGAAAATCAGTGGAACTGAGTCATAAGCTCTACAGAGTAAACTAGAAGGTCTACTACATCACTGTTTGAACGAAAATACAACATGTAGTATAGATAAAGGAATGTGACTCTGAGGCTTGGGGACGCCGAGCAGGTATATCTTGAAATCTCCGAAAAGAAGCTGACAGTTGATCACTAACGATCGACACGAGTGGATCTGCACAAAAAGATGTCTAGAAGCGTAGTATGAGTACACCACAATAAGACACAATAAGTATCAAGTCTTACCTTGGTAGAATAGTGACGAGGCCAGGTAGAGACACCTACTAGGATATAAATAAACAATATGTAAACATAATAACGATAAATAATGGAAGGCGGAAAAATAACTGATACAAAATAAGTTAACAACATGAACTAATACCAAAATTTGTAAGCATGGAGATAACGTAAAGGAATCAATTAAAGAGAACCACATTGATCATATACAGATAATAATTGATAGAACAAAGAGGAAAAAAACAACAAGACGTGTTCCCACCAAAACCTCTTTGCAACATGAGATAAACAACAAGAATCATAATGAGGTACCGCCTCATGCACAATAAGAATCACAACCGAGGTACTCCCTCGTATATATTAAGAATCACATTCGAAGTACTGCAACTTATTCACATTTATTAATTTCAATCACAATCTTTTCTTATACTACCGCGTGAGCCTTACATTTAAATAGTTTTAAATTTTTTTTTGTCTCGAAATAGCTACACGCACTTTAGCCCACCTTATGACGTCGCTTTGCTTCACGCAATTCTCTTACAAGAAAACATGCACATAAGTCCCATCTTATGCCGTTGCATGCACATTAACCCCTATTCTTATACCGACACATCAAAATCACATCACAATAACAACTTGCACCTCAAGCGGCCATATGTCATAACTTGCCAATAATCAACAATATCAATATTTTCACAATAATAGCCCATAGTTCAACAATAACAATGAATGTAAATTTCTCAATAATTAACAACTTCACATTAATATGATGACGACTTTCACAACTTCAACACCAATAACTCAACAATGAGAAAAATAACGTGTAACCACGATACTAAATAAGAATAACTCACAATGGAAGAAATAACATATACCGATGATTTCAAAAAATAGCAATGAAAGAGACAACATGTATCAATGACTTCAAATAATGATAATCAACAATGAAAGAGATAACATGTACAACGACTTCAAATAATGATGATCAACAATGAGAGAGAAAACATGTAGCAATAAAAGAGGAAACAAGTTCAACTAAAGCATAAGAGCGAATTATCAAGTAGGATGTAGAACAAGTGTTAACAAAGTCATTTAAGGCATGTAAGGATAGACTAACACAAGTAAGAATAGATTGACTATGCGAATTTAGAACATGATATCATAAATCAATTAAAGCATGGAAAGAGTCTAAGTAGCCTAAACCAGTCAAATACCGCACACAACCCGTGTACCCACTCGTCACCTTGCATACACAGATTTCACATAGCACAAATGACAATTTCAATCCAAATTCTAAGGGGTAGTTCCCACATACTAAGTTGGGCAAGATACTTACCTCAACTAGGCTAACTCAACCCTCGAAAATAGATTTTCCCTAAATTTCACATCCATACGGCTCAAATCTAACCAAAGTCGACTTAATATCATTAAAAAATTCAAGGGAAATAAATTATAATAAATAAAGCTAAGATCTTTACATTTTTCCAAAAAGTCAACAAAAGTCAACTCGGGGCCCGTCCGATCAAAATTCGGGTTCAAAGGTAGATTTCGAGTATCCATAACCCCACGAGTCCATGTAGATTAGTTTCAAAAGTCGAGTCCAAATCGACTCTCAAAACTCAAATTCTTATTCTACAATAACTTGACAAGGTTTCACAAATTTTCACTTTGGTTCACATGATTTTGATGTTTAAATCTAAGATACATTGATGGAATATAGTTAGAAATAGAATAGAATCACTTATCCAAAGTTTGTAGATAAAAATCCCCTCACCAAATCGCTCCCCACCGAGTCTAGGGTTCTAAAATGAGAGAATATGAGATGAAATCTCTACTTCCAGCCCTTTTGATCAGCTGCAGATGTCGCAATTGCGACATGCGTTCGCAACTGCGAACCCTTGCAATTGCTAAGTATTCCTCGCAAATGCAACCACTGTTAGTCCTATGAGGAGGTTGCGATTGCGACTCTGGCTTCGCATTTGCGAAGCCCGACTCCATCGCAACTGCGACTGTTTTATCGTAAATGTGAACTACCCCTCTACCTAAGCTACTTTGCAATTGCGAGCCAGGTATCACAATTGTGATACCTGAGGCCCTCTCGCTATCTTGCAATTGCGAACCTGGTGTTTGCAAATGCAACACCAGAGGCACCAGACACTAGATGTTTTTATTTTCAGTTCAAATCCTTCTGAAACATGTCTGAAACTCAAACAGAGCCCTCGGGGCTCCCAACCAAACTTCCACACAAGTCTAAAACCATCATACAAACTCGTTCGCGCTATCAAAACACAAAATATAATATCTGACATTACTAATCGAACACTAAAACACATAAGTTTCAATATAAATTTCAAGAATCTCTAGAATTGCAACTAAACACCGAATCCTGTCAATTCAACTCCAAATGATACCAAATTTGCAGACAAGTTATAAAGCATAACAGACCTATTCGAAGTCCCAAAATCAAATTCTGAACTCGTTATCTAAAGTCAACCTACAATCAAGCTTTTCAACTTCACATTGCCAAATTTCGGCAACATAACACAAATCAACCTACGGATTCCTAATTCAATTTCGGGCATACACCCAAGTCCAAAAGTACGATACAGAGCTATTGGAGCTATCAAAACACTATTCTGGGGTCGTTTTCACAAAAGTCAAAGTTCTGTCAATAAAACTAATTTAAGCTTCTAAGTCAAGAAGCAAAGGGTCCAAATCAACCTGAAAGCTTCTCCGAACGAAACTAACCAACCCCGCAAGTCATAAAACCATAAACACACATATGTGAAACATCAAAAGGGGTAACGAGATGAAATTACACAAAATGACTGGTCGGTTCGTTACATTCTCCCCCTCTTAGAACAAATGTTCGTACTCGAACGTACATAAGGACATACCTGGAGTGGTGTATAGATGAGGATAATGACTTCGCACGTCGTGCTCGGTCTCCCCGGTCGCCTTCTCGACGGGATGACCCCTCCATTGAACCTTCACTGAAGCAATGTTTTTTGATCTCAACTTCCGGACCTGTCTGTCCAAGATAGCCACCGACTCTTTAATATAAGTCAAATACTCGTCCAATTGGACTGTGATAAAGTCTAAAACACGAGACGGATCACCATAATACTTCCATAGCATAGCAAAATGGAACACCAGATGAACCGCAGATAAACTAGTCGTCAAATCAATCTTATAGGCCACCTCACCAATACTCTCAAGGATCTCAAAAGGTCCAATATACCTAGTGCTCAATTTTTTCTCAATAACGTACCCTCTCCCGGATCAAACCAATCCAATTAGGGAACAATAACGTCTCCCAAATAGGGACTCATAAGGAGCCATCAAAATACTCAATTGGTAGTTGTTCTTGTAGGCAAACTCTATAAGCAACAAAAATTGATCCCAAGAACACCCGAAATCCATAACACAGGAACAAATCATAACCTCTAATATCTGAATGGTGCGCATGGATTGTCCGTCCATCTTGGGGTGAAATGCTGTACTCAACTCAACCTGTGTGAATAACTCACGCTGTACAGCTCTCCAGAAACGCGATGTGAGCCCGATGTGCACGCCATGAAATCAGACAATCTCGCCGATATAGATCTGAGATAAATTCTCTGAAGAATAGGTAGTCACTTCCAGATTGAAATAAGGCGACCTAGTCAACCTGTCCACAATCACCCATACACCATCAAATATTTTCTGAGTCCATGGAAGCCCAACAACAAAATCCATGGTGACACGCTCCCATTTCCACTTGGAAAACTCAAGTCTCTGAAGAAAACACCCGGCCTCTGATACTCATACTTCACCCGCTGACAATTTAGGCATCGAGCTACATACACTTCCATGTCTTTCTTCATTCTCCTCCACCAATAGTGCTGCCTCAAATCCTGATACATCTTAGCGGCACCCAGATGAACGAAGTACCGCAAACTGTGGACCTTCTAAAGGATCATCTCACGCATCCCATCCACATTGGGCAAGCATAATCATCTTTGCATCATGAACACATCGTCATCTCCGATAGAAACCTCCTTGGCATCGTCGTGCTTTACCGTGTCCTTAAGGACAAACAAATGGGGGTCTTCATACTAACACTCACTAATGCGATCATATAAAGAACGAAAGAAAGAATTTGACTGGGCTCCGAAACATCCAATCTAACAAACTGGTTGGCCAAGGCCTGACCATCCAATGCTAATGGCCTCTCCGTTGCCGGTAGATATTTTCTAATCTGCCCAAACTCTCCGCCTGTTGGATCAAGGCATCGGCCACCACATTGGCCTTCCCGGGATGATATAGAATTGTGATATCATAATCTTTAAGAAACTCTAACCATCTCCGTTGCCGCAAGTTAAGATCTTTCTATTTGAACAGATACTGTAGACTTCGGTGGTCGGTAAAGACCTTATAAGGGACACCGTACAAATAGTTCCGCCAAATCAGCAAGGCATGAATAATAGCTGCCAATTCCAATTCACGGACTTGATAATTCTTCTCATGGGTCTTCAAGTTCTGAGACACGTAAGGAATCACCCTACCGTCTTACATCAACTTCACGCCATGACCAATATAGGATGCATCACAACACACAGTATAAGACCCCGAACGCGTAGGTAACACCAACACTGGGGCTGTAGTCAAAGCAGTCTTGAGCTTTTGAAAGCTCGCCTCACACTCCTCAGACCATCTGAACGGAGCACCCTTCTGTGTCAATCTGGTCATAAGTGCTACAATAGATGAGAAACCCTCTACGAAACGATGATAATACCCAGCTAAATAAAGGAAACTCTAGATCTCAATAGCTAAAGACGGCATGAGCCAACTCCGCACCGCCTCAATCTTCTTCGGATCTACCTTGATCCCCTCACTCGAGACCACACGACCCAATAACGCCACTGAATCAAGCTAGAATTCACACTTTGAGAATTTTGCGTACAACTTCTTCTCTCTCAAGCTCTGTAGTTGTTGATACCCAATTTTTTCCTATATTATTTTCAAAATGCATATATACCTCCAAAACTATGCATTAGCACCAATTAATATTTTTCCATAGTTTTATCATTTTAAGGATTTTTATTAATTTATCCCAGTATTTTATTATATAAACAATTACTAATTTCACTACAAATGATTTTATATCAATTTATGACTTAATTTTACTATTTATATTTATACTTAGCCTAATTATTTCACAACTAGCCGCATTTATATTTTTTGGTTATAATTACAATAACTTTACAATTATAGCCCATATATGCAGTATTACATTATTTTGCCAGAAAATAGCTTTTTGTATTCTTAAAAGATTGAGTAATTGTTTTAAAACATTTTTTATGCATGAAAATCATTTTTTATAAGCTGTTAATTATTTTTACAAATTATTTTAATTGATTAATTGGGTATTTAACAAATAACCCTTTTTACTCCCTTTAAATTTCGGACCTAACCCTCTATACCAGCCCAAACCCCTTAAATACCAGCCCAATTCACCCCAGGCCCAATCCTATACCTTACCCGACCCAAACCCTTCTCCAATCGCGTCGGTGGATCTTTTAGATCAATGGTCCACATCACTTCTTACCATTTTAATTCAACAACCAAACCCTAACCCCTTCATTCCTCTTCGACCGTCGTCATCGTTTCCTCTAACCTCTCCATTCTCTCTCGACCCCCCCTGAACCCTAATCGCCGTCACCGGACAAAACTCCCGTCAATGGAGTTTTTGTGTGTTCTCCGACCCTTACCATCCTTCTACACCCTCTTGTTATTGAGTACATGGATTCTTAAAAGAATCTCAAGGAGATTCAACCTGGTTCTTGCCCGAACACTTGTCTATAGGCCTGTCTATGGCCTTTCTTGTTTGTGAGTATTTGTTTCCTCCTATTTTTAGTTCGAATCCATAGTTTTTGACCGAGTTTCTTTCATCTCTACTGTTTTTGAAAACCCTAGTTTTACGACTACTTGAATCCGTTCATATCTTTGTAGATCTGAAACGGTTCGAGTATTATCTGGTGTTTTCCCTTGAAGATCTCCTATTTTGGTTAACTATTTCTATCTCATTTTCTTTCTTCTGAAATTAGGGTTGGCCCTAAGTATTTTTCAAAAGGGTTTTTTCTAACTTTTCAGTGTTTAAACTAATTGTTTCTTTACTATCTTGAGTGATTCTCATGTATATGCTTAAACCCTATATGTTTCTGTTTGTTGCACTGATTTTCTTTAATTTTTCTCTGTTTTTTGTTTATTTCTGTCAACCCATTGTACTGATTGATTTCTATTAAGGATTTGAAACAGTTTTCCTGTTAAAACCAAAATTCTTTGGGATTTTTTTGCTTAATTTATTTCTATTAGGGATTTGAACCATTTTTTCCCGTTAAAATCAGTATTCTTTGGGATTTTTACTTACTTTCCTTATTTGTGACCTTTAATTAGTGTTACTTGCCTTATAACGACGAACTAGTTAATTTATGGTCAATAAGTGATTTGTTACCTTATTTAATCCCCAATCAAGGCTGGTAATGGATTCTTTTTGTACTAATGTGACCTTCCCGGATATGTTTGTGCAAATTAATGGGGATTAGCCCCAATTAACTGAGTGATTATATTCACTTGCTTTATTTATGAAATCTAAATTATTTTTACTTGTTTCACTGTGCTATATATACACTCTCATTCTGATCCTTAAGGACACGAACAATAGTTCACAATAACATACTCACACACACTTTGCTCTCATGTCTCTACTACTTGTGTTCATTACTTGTCTAGCCAGCTGAAAGCCCAGGCTAGACTATTGAATCATACATACCTTTCATCTCATATTTTCTTCCCTTTAACTGGTATGTTTCTATTCCTAATGTTGTTTATTATACTGTGAAGCTTGAACGTATGTGCTATCTCACCTGTTACTTTACCTTTGTCGAATCCATGCCTCTTATGTAGTTTAATTAGCATGTCTATTACTGCTCTTAACTTTGTCTCTTTCTTGTTTATCACCTTAATCAACATGTTTACTTTCTGTTTAAGTTCCAATATCTCATGTTCATTGCTTTAGACCAAACATGTTTACTTTTGTGTTCAAATTCAAATCTTTCCTATTTATTACTGCATGTTTACTTCTGTGTTCAAGGTTCAATCTTCCCTGTTTATTGCCTTAAGCCAGCATGCTTACTTTTGTGTCTCAGACTCCTATTTTTGTTTCTGTCTAATTGACTTCAATTGGTATGACCAATTCTGTGTAGTTAGACCCTTGTCCTCTTTATCATGGCCACTCCTACATTAAACTTCAATGTTTTCCTGTCTATTGTTAGCATTAAGTATGGTTGTTAGACCTATGTAATTCCTGTCTAGACTCTAAGTCAGTATGTTATATCCTAGTGTGTTGTTATGAACTTGTTTATGGTAGAATGTCAATCTACCCCTGCCTTCTCTATGTCCTACTAACTAGCATGCTTTCATACCACCTTGTTTCTATGTGCTCCTTGTTCAAGATTCCTATGAGTTAAATCTGCGTAATATGGAGCTTTCTTTGAAACCTTGTGACTGTGTTTCCTACTTGCTGAACCTTTTTCAGAAAGTTTCTAAACTGTTTTTCACTCCTAAAATGTGTTCACTTCTAAACTATTCTCACTTCTTAACTGTTTCACTTCTGGACTACTTTCATTCTCTCAAGCACTATCTTCCATTCCTACTTTTAGAATACTTCAGATCCTGCCACTCCAGTGTGTGTACTGCCTAGGAGTCCATGAGACTCCTCCGAACTCTGACACACTGGGGCTGGTCCTTCCACATTTCACAAAACTGTTACTCTTTAAAAGGGGTCTTGGTGCGAGCATTTCCATGGGTCCCTGAGGCCCTTGGGAACTTTGACGCACCAGGACACTCTCTTGGACACTATGAGATATGGTACTTTGGACTTGGTTGAAGTACTGGTCCTCTAGGTTTATTTTAGGCCTATCCAGGCTCCCTATAGTATAACATTATTTATTATGTAATCCATTTATCGAATGGTCTGTAATAATAATTCTTGTAAAAACCAGATATTGGGGATATTAGTAAAAAAGGAGGGACTTTTATATATATTTTGTGGGGAAATCGGGTAGAAACCATGTTCTTTGAACTATTATGATTGTTTACTAGCATTCGAAATCATGCTCCTAGGATTATCGTGATTTATATATGTGCATTAGAAAAACCATGCTTATAGGACTGTTTGTTCACTAGAAAACATGTTTATAGGTGTATCATATCGTTTGTTCTAAACTTCTTCTTTCTAAAAATTATGCATACTCATGTCTCCCTAGAAATCCTGCCACTAGTTTGCTACTAATTCTACCTAATAATCATGTTCTTTTTCTTATGTGCATTAGAAACCCTACTTTAGGACTTTTATTGCACTAGTCTAAATACCATGACTACATCTACATCGTATAGAATCAGTTTCTTCAGTAGCAACTACGTCTATAAGAATAAGTTTAAAAGCAGTCCCAACACCTAGATATCATGTTTATAAAGATAAATATATATAAACAATTCTGTAACGTTTACACCTAGACAACATGCCTATTGGACATAATGAACAAACTACCTGTTTAAAATCGTTTATTGGTTTATTATGGACACTGATTAACAATTAGATATCATGTTTATAGGACATCTCAGATTCTCGCCTAGGCAAGCCTGTAGGAAAACTAAAATCTTACAAATTGTGAAAGTATGCTTTGTTTAACTATTTGTGAACTGCCCAGATTCAGCAAGTCCTAAAATCAGTAGGCAAACTAATTAGGTCTCCACTGCCTTGCTTTAACACAATGCTGCATATATTCTGTTTGTCATGCTCACCTAGATACCCTGCTTTATGATCTCTTAAAGTGTCCGAAATACTGTTGTTTGAGACGTGCAATTGACTGCTTATTTGTGGAGGTAAAAGTGAGCCTTTAATTGTTCCTTTATTTGAAAAGTCCTATTTGTTTTTGCTTGTCGCTTAGATTTTCTCCTTTTAAGCACCTTTAGGAGAGTCTAGATTCACCTTGACTAGAAGTCCTAAACACCTTCAGGACCATAAGTATGGGACGGGTAATGCACGCATAGAGTACGTTTAATTAGAATTGCTTATATAACCACTAAAGGGGAGGGTAATTGGGTTGTAAAGGATATGATGCCATGTGCGCGAATGCTACGTGTATCCCCTCTAGTTGAGGAAGGTTTACCTAGTGTTGCACATATGTGATCCTATAGGCTAATAAACCTAGGACCTCCTTTATTCTTGTTTTAATAATCCATATGTGTTTAAACTGCTTTACTTACTTAATGACTAATTCACAAAATGAGTTTGGATGGGACCCACCGTTGTGGACCTCGAGGGGCGGATAACACCTTCCCCTCAAGGTAATTTCAAGCTCTTACCTAATCTCTGGTAATATAAACCGATTTTCATGAGTTATTTGCATCAGGTGCCCTAACGCACCTTAAATCCGTTAGGTGGCAACTCTTCAATTTCCGTACCCCTTTCCCAAAAGGAAATGAGTTGTCCCAAAGTATATCGAAACCAGGACTCTGCGAGATGAAAAAGAGGGCGCGACAACATGGCGACTCTGCTGGGGATTTTAGGCTTTTACCATAATTTGCTTTGTGAATTAGTCTAAACATGCTTTATTTTGTTGATACATGTGCACCCTTTCCCTTTCTCTTTATGTGAACTCAACTGCTTATTTTCAAATATTTATTTCCTCTACGTAACTGACTTGTCTCTTTGTTTTCTTTCTTAACGTCTTTCAATCATAAACATTGTATTTACTGCTTTTCTAACGTGCAAATACGTGACAACATGCTATTTACTGCTGCATAAATCATGCTCAACATCATATTCCACTCGTGCGTAATCAATCCTATAACAACGCTTGATGAGTGGTTCCTCTCTTCCTATATATCACCCTTTAAATTCGGAAAGGCTTATTTGCGGTAAAACTAGTCGATCAGCGGTGCAATTGACGGTTCCGTGCCTTTCCCCCTCAATTGTCTGTTTGAGGGTACCGATTTAGACCCCCATAGCAACCTTTACTCTGATTATAACTGTGCATGCATCATGGTCAAACCTATCCGGGTTAGTATGTTGTCCGCATCATAACCCTTTAAGACAAGCCTTATCCAAAAGTCCACTGGGGTTTCCATAATCCCAACGGACAACCACATTTTATGCATTAATTTTGGAGAACTAAATGTCAATATGCTAATCAGGGATGTATAAATAGATGAATCAGGTAGGGGGAAAAAGGCCTAACCTTTTTGTTTTGCAGAAAATGAGGCACGAGATCCCCATATCTGGTACGGTCAACAACATACCACAACTACTACTGGAATGGTGGGAAGATCTCTCCTCGAGTGATAAGAAACATGTGAGAAAATTCCTAGGAAACATACCATCCTTGTTTGACATTCAACCAAATAACATGCTGATTGAAGCTGCAACCTTATTCTGGGACAGTGAAAGGGACGTGTTTTGTTTTGGGGACATAGAAATGACCCCGCTTCTAGAAGAAATCAGGGGATTTGCTGGGTTACCTTGGGACAGCCCTGGGCTATTGGTACCAGAGAATCGCACGGGTAAAGGATTTTTAAAGATAATGGGTCTAAAGAAGAATGCTGATCTGGAGTGCTTGAAAAAGTCTTACATACCCTTTGACTATTTGTACGAGCGATACGGTCATAGAAAATCTTACCGTACGTTCCATGATGAGTTTTCCATTACCTCTTTGGGTCACATTCACCGCAGAGTTTTCGTGTTCATTGTTTGCTTCTTGGGTATGATAGTGTTCCCGACGAAAGGGGAAAGAATTCACACTAGACTGGCTATGGTCACCAAGACTCTAATGGAAGGAATCGAGGGACAGACATACACCATATTCCCTATGATTATAGCTGATATCTACCGGGCCTTGGACCACTGCCAGAAAGGGTCCAAACATTTCGAGGGTTGCAATTTGTTGTTGCAGTTGTGGTTAATGGATTATCTCCAAAAGGGTCAATATCGCTAGGAGTTTCCACGAAGGGCGTGGAATGACCATATTGTCTTCCATCACCCTAAACGGATGACTTATATTACGGACATGTTTGCTCAACCGGAAAGTGCTAAGGAATAGGTGGAGTTCTTTGACAATTTGATCGAAGATCAAGTCCAATGGATGTTTGAATGGTTCCCCACTGACGAATTCATCATCAGGTCTAGTCCACCAAAAAACGGATGATTTGAATGGCACCAGAAAAGAAAACAATACACATATTGAACATGCAGAAGCTTCCGATGGTCGAGGTACTCAGGCCCCAAATGGTGCGGTTTCACGGCTTGAACAGAGAATACTGAAACTCCAGGGTCAGCTCGAGAAGGCCCGTAATGTAGCAAACCTATCCTTCACACTCAGTGTCCCATACATCAACCATGCAAATACCCAAAACCTCGCTTCACCTCAAAACATACCCAACAAGCGCCCACAGAATCCTCCCGCACCTCACCATTATACGACCCCACCACAATATCAAACTATCCCTCCACAGTACCAGCAAAATACCTACCATACTCCACAATATACTCCACCGATCATTCCAAAACCCTAGAACTCCACCAATGATCACCATTATACCCAAACTACCGATCACCAAAATAACCCTATATATTTGGAGACCCTACCTCACTCCACTCAATCCATATCCTATGCACCAGAATCTGCTGAGAAGGACCTGCTCATTAAGAACCTAGCTGAAGAAGTTGACAAGTCGAGTTCAAGGCGTCGAATGAGGTAAAGGGATAGAAGGTCTGAACTATGAAGGCCTATGCATACATCCAGATGTAGAACTGTCGGAGGGTTACAAACCTCCCAAGTTCGAAATGCTTGACGGAACAGGTGATCCTAGGGTTCATCTGAGGACTTATAGTGACAAACTTGTAGGGGTCGGAAAGGATGAAAGGATCCGAATGAAGATTTTCATGAGGAGTCTTACAGGAGATGCTTTATCCTAGTACATCAGCCAGGATCCTAAGAAGTGGGCCAACTGGGTGAGTATGGCGTCTGACTTCATCGATAGATTCAGTTTTAACACAGAAAATGCGCCGGATGTCTTCTACATTCAGAAATTAAAGAAGAAGCCCACTGAGACCTTCCGCGAGTATGCTACTCGTTGGAGGTCAGAAGCAGCCAAAGTCAGGCCAACATTGGACGAGGAACAGATGAACAAGTTCTTCGTTGGAGCACAGGATCCGCAGTACTATGAAAGGTTGATTGTTATTGAAAACCATAAGTTCTCCGATATCATCAAACTCAAAGGATTGAAGAAGGTATTAAAAGCGGTATGGTGACAAACTTCGAGGCACTGCAGGCCACAAATAAAGCATTACAGTCAGGGGGTATACCAAAGAAGAAGGATGTGTGAAAAGTCATGGTCGCCCAAGGACCCAAAACTCCACTTGTATATCAAACCTCCCCACTTATATACCAAGCACCTCCACCCACATATCAACCATCACCTCCCAGATATTCCCAACCGGCTACCGCTTATCACACATATAATTCCCAACCTTCTAACTTTCAGTCACCTCCAACTTGTCCAAACTATCCAAGGCCCCGACCTAACTTTGATCGCAGACCACCCAAACAATACACTGCCATTGCTAAACCCATTGACTAGCTGTATGAAAGGTTGAAGGCTGCTGGTTACGTCAGTCCTATCCCTGCTGTGGCCATGGAGAACTCATCCCAATGGGTCAACCCAAATAAGACCTGTGCATATCACTCTAGCATGAAAGGGCACACCATTGACGAGTGCCGAACGCTGAAGGATAAGATCCAGAACTTGATTGATAATAAGGTCATCCAGGACAAAGAAACTACACCCAACGTCCGCAACAACCCCCTCCCAGATCATAGGGGTGAAGGTATCAATGTGATAGAGACCGATGTGGAATGGGATCCCGAGGGATAGAATTGGATCCATCAAAAGTCAAACCCATCTAAGAGCTACCACCGCCAAAGAGTAAGAAGGATGTATGAGTTTTCTAGGACGGCTAAACTATATCAGCCGATTCATAGCCCAATCCACAGTTATATGTGAGCCAATTTTCAAAATGTTAAAGAAGGAGGCTGCAACCAGTTGGACCGAAGATTGTCAAAAGGCTTTCGACAAGATCAAGGAGTACCTATCAACACCACCAGTCTTGGTCCCGCCAGAGCCAGGTAGACCATTGCTACTCTGCCTTGCAGTACTAGATGGAGCTTTTGGCTGCATTCTGGGGCAGCACGACGAGACAGGAAGAAAAGAACAGGCTATCTATTACCTGAGTAAGAAGTTTACTCCGTATGAAGCGGGTACTCTCTGCTGGAACGTAGCTATTGCGCTCTGACCTGGATAGCCCAGAAGTTGAGGCATTACTCCTGTGCTTATACAATATATCTCATATCAAGGATGGATCCCTTAAAGTATATCTTTCAGAAACCTATTCCCACCGGCAAGCTGTCTAAGTGGCAAATCTTGTTGAGCGAGTTCGACATTGTTTATGTAACTCAGAAAGCAGTCAAGGGACACGCACTGGCAGATCATCTTGCTGGAAACCCTATGGGAGGAGAATACGAACCCTTGAAAACATATTTTCCCGATGAGGAAGTGTTATTCGTAGGAGAAGACATTGCTGAGTCCTACGATGGTTGGAGAACGTTCATTGACATAGCGGAAAATTTCAAAGGAGCCGGCATTGGAGCTGTCTTGGTATCGGAAACTGGCCAACATTATCCGGTATCTGTAAAACTCATATTTCCCTACACTAACAACATGGCGAAATATGAAGCGTGCGTACTAGGACTCAACATGGCTATTGACATGAATATTCAGGAGCTGCTGGTAATCAGTGATTTAGATTTTCTTGTGCACCACGTACAAGGGGAATGAGCCACTAAGAATTCCAAGATATTTCCATATCTGCACCATGTTCAAAAATTGAAGAAAAGGTTTACAAAGATAGAGTTTCGGCATGTTCCTAGGGTTCAGAATGAGTTCGCCGATGCATTGGCCACTTTTTCATCAATGATACAGCATCCAAACAAGAACTTCATTGATCCTATCCCAGTAAGGATCCATAGTCATCCGGCATATTGTGCTCATGTCTAAGAAGAAACAGACGGGAAGCCTTGGTTCCACGACATCAAAGAGTATCTGACAAAAAGGGAATACCCAGAGCATGCAAACCATATTCAGAAACGCACGCTTTGGAGATTGTTCAACAATTTCTTACACAGCGGAGGAACCCTATATAGAAGAACTCCTGATTTGGGACTATTGAGGTGCATCGACGCAAAGGAAGCTTCTAAGCTGCTTGAGGAGATACATGCTGGAACCTGCGGCCCGCATATGAATGGTTTTGTCTTGGCCAAGAAGATACTTAGGGAAGGTTATTTTTGGATGACCATGGAGACAGATTGCATCCGGTATGTTCAAATGTTCTACCAATGTCAAGTGCATGCAGATATGATAAAAGTGCCACCAAATGAGCTTAATGCAACAAGCTCACCTTGGCCATTCGCCGCTTGGGGAATGGATGTCATTGGTCCAATCGAGCCCACCGCCTCAAATGGACATTGATTTATTTTGGTAGCTATCGATTACTTCACCAAATGGGTCGAAGCAACATCTTACAAAGCAGTGACTAAGAAAGTCATTGCAGATTTTTTCCACGACCGGATTGTTTGTCGGTTCAGAGTTCCAGAGTCCATCATCACCAACAATGTCGCCAATCTCAATAGTGATCTGATGAAAGCCATTTGCGAGACTTTCAAAATCAAGCACAAGAATTCCACAACATACAGACCTCAAATGAATGGAGCTGTAGAAGCCGCCAACAAGAACATCAAGAAAATACTGAGAAAAGTGGTAGAAAATCACAAAAAGTGGCACGAGAAACTACCATTCGCCTTACTGGGATACCGTACCACAGTCCGCACATCAATCGAGGCAACACCCTATTTGCTGGTTTATGGTACTGAAGCTGTTATTCCCGCCGAAGTAGAGATTCCTTCCTTGAGGATCATACAAGAAGCTGAGCTCAGCGATGCAGAATGAATAAAGAGCCATTATGAGAAACTAGCCCTCATAGAGGGAAAAAGGATGAATGCAGTGTGTCATGGTCAGGTTTATCAAAACAGAATGTCCAGAGCCTTAAACAAAAGAGTCAAGCCGAGACAATTCACACCGGGGCAACTAGTGTTGAAGAAGATCTTTCCGCATCAGGATGAAGCCAAAGGGAAATTCTCTCCCAACTGGCAAGGTCCTTACATGGTTCACAGAGTATTGACAGGAGGAGGCCTCATACTTGCATAAATGGACTGAGAAGTCTGGCTAAAACCAATCATTTCAGATGCATACAAGCGATATTATGTGTAACTATTTATGTTTTCCGCATATGATATAAATTGAACTACGCTCGATCTGATTCCCGTTTAACAGGGGATACGTAGGCAGCCCTGTGGGTTCGGTCACAATTCAATAAATTTTTTATTTTCCCCCTATCAAAAACTGCGGCAGAATTGTGAGGAGGACCCTCAAAATTCCAAAGCAAGTTCAGCCGATCACAACATGAACATCAGTCAGAAATGTTTGTCCAGCTAACAGGGGCAGAATTTTGAGGAGGACCCTCAAAATTCTATAGCAAGAGAAGTCTCAATGTCTCAGATCGTGTTAGAGTCACCGGTTCATCTAACCAATTTCTAAAAATATATTTTTACTATGACTTTTAAAACTATGCATGCTTGCTTTTAAATAACTTTGTTTAGTAAATGCTACTCACGATTTTTCTTCGAATGCAGGAACAAGGAATATACACGTCTCGAAATCACAACCTTCATAACAACAATGATACTGAATCCACTTCCAGCTAAGAAGTACTCTGCTATCATATGCTATTTGTTCTATTTGGATGGGACTAAGATCTGTCCTAAATATTGCATGAGGCTAAGACCTACCTCCATATCTTTCATGAGGCTAAGATCTGCTTCAATATTTGCATGAGCCTAAGCCCTGTCTCAATCTTGCATGAGGCTAAGCCCTGCCTCCATATTTGCATGAGACTAAGCTCTGTCTCAATATTGCATGAGGCTAATCCCTGCCTCCATATTTTCATGAGACTAAGCCTTATCTCAATATTTCATGAGGCTAAGCCCTGCCTCTCTATCTGCATAAGTCTAAGCTCCACCTTCTATTTGCATGGGACTAAGCCCTGTCCCAAATCTTGCATGAGGCTAAGCCCTGCTTCTTTATCTGCATAAGGCTAAGCTCTGCCTTCAACTTGCATGGGACTAAGCCCTGTCCCGAATTTTTGCATGAGACTAAGCTCTGTCTCCATCTTTGCACAAGGCTAAGCATTGCCTTTTATTTGCATGAGACTAAGCCCTGTCTCATCTTTGCATGGGACTAAGCCCTGTCCCGAACCTTGCATGAGACTAAGCAATGTCTCCCTTGCACTATCTATTTTCTCTTCTTTCGGGCTAAGCTCTTTCCTCAACTCCATACAAGACTAAGCCTTGTTTTGTTGCTCCTAGCATCATATTCTTTGCATACTGAAATATCGCCAACTTTTCCGAAGGCGTCATAGTCTGAAGGCCATCATCCTCATAGTCGGAAGACACCATATCATGGCCTGAGGAGCTCTCCAAATTTGCATATCGTTATTCAAAGGTGTCATGGTTCGGAGGCACCATTTTCATGGACCGAGAACATCATTTCATGGCCTGCGAATCCCTCACTGAACAATTCATGGCCCAGAAAATCATGGTCTAAGGACGTCATCCTCAACCGTCCAAAGACAATTCTCATGGTCTGAAGGGAATTTGCATCACGTTTAAATTTATGCGAAGATACATGCTTGTAGTACGTCTCTTACTTGCAGGTGATTCGATCAGAAACAACTACCCGAATAGGAGCAATCCTGCTCCAGTTCCTTCATACTATCTCAAACTTGACCGCAACATTTTCACCTATCCCAAAATCTTGTGTTCGTCCTTGTGATAACTTCATCGGTATATTCCGCCGAAGAATCCAGAACTACACACAGCCTGATTCCTGTAAAACCAGGGATATGTAGGCAGCTCGGAAATCGGAGTGCGGCCTAAGTCTCTCAAATCACCCTACTCGGTCAAAATTGGCCATCATATCTTTACCCGACAACTCTTTCATCCTTCCCGGGTAAAGAGGGGCAACTGTTGATACCTAATTTTTCCCTATATTATTTTCAAAATGCATATATACCTCCAAAACTATATATTAGTACCAATTAATATTTTTCCATAATTTCTGCATTTTAAAGGATTTTTAATTAATTTATCCCGGTATTTTATTATATAAACAATTACTAATTGCACTACAAATGATTTTATAATAATTTTATCACTTAATTTTACTATTTATATTTATACTAAGCCTAATTATTTCAAAACTAGCCGCATTTATATTTTTTGATTATAATTGCAATAATTTTGTAATTATAGCCCATGTATGCATTATTACATTATCTTGCCATAAAATAGCCTTTTGTATTCTTAAAAGATCGAGTAATTGTTTTAAAACATTTGTTATGCATGAAAATTATTTTTTATAAGCCGTTAATTATTTTACAAATTATTTTAATTGATTAATTGTGTGTTTAACAAATAACCCTTTTTAATCCCTTTAAATTTCGGACCTAACCCTCTATACCATCCCAAACCCCTTAAATACCAGCCCAATTCACCCCAGGCCCAATCCTATACCTTAACCTACCCAAACCCTTCTCCAATCATGGCCGTTGATCTATTAGATCAATGGTCCACATCACTTCTTACCATTTTAATTCAACAACCAAACCCTAACCCCTTTATTCCTCTTCGACCGCCGTCATCGTTTTCCCCTAATCCCTCCATTCTCTCTCGACCCCCTCTGAACCCTAATCACCGTCACCGGCCTAAACTCCCATCAATTGAGTTTCTGTGTGTTCTCCGGCCCTTACCAGCCTCCTACACCCTCTGGTTATAGAGTACATGGATTCTTAAAAGAATCTCAAGGAGATTCAACCTCGTTCTTGCCCGAAAACTTGTCTATAGGCTTGTCTGGCCTTTCTCGTTTGTGAGTATTGGTTTCCTCCTATTTGTAGTTCGAATCCATAGTTTTTCACCGAGTTTCTTTCATCTCTATTGTTTTTGAAAACCCTAGTTTTACGACTACTCGAATCCGTTCAGATCTTTGTAGATCTAAAAACGGTTGGAGTATTATCTGGTATTTTCCCTTGAAAATCTCCTGTTTTGGTTAACTATTTCTATCCCATTTTCTCTCTTTTGAAATTAGGGTTCGCCCTAAGTATTTTTCAAAAGGGATTTTTTCTAACTTTTCAGTGTTTAAACTAATTGTTTCTTTACTATCTTGACTGATTCTCGTGTATATGCTTAAACCCCATATGTTTCTGTTTGTTGCACTGATTTTCTTCAATTTTTCTCTATTTTTTGTTTATTTCTGTCAACCCAATGTACTGATTGATTTCTATTAAGGATTTGAAACTGTTTTCCTGTTAAAACCAGTATTCTTTGAGATTTTTTACTTAATTGATTTATATTAGGGATTTTAACCAATTTTTCCCGTTAAAATCATTATTCTTTGGGAGTTTTACTTACTTTCCTTATTTGTGACCTTTAATTAGTGTTACTTGCCTTATACCGACTAACTAGCTAATTTATGGTCAACAAGTGATTTGTTACCTTATTTAAGCCCCAATTAGGGCTGGTAATGGATTCTCTTTGTACTAATGTGACCTTCCCGGATCTGTTTGTGCAAATTAATGGGGATTATCCCCAATTAACTGAGTGATTATATTCACTTGCTTTATTTATGAACTCTAAATTATTTTTACCTTATTTGTTTCACCTCCCTAAGTGCTATATATACACTCTCATTTTGATCCTTAAGGACACGAATAATAGTTCACAAAAACACACTTACACACATTTTTCTCTCATCTCTCTACTACTTGTGTTTTACTTGTCTAGACGGCTGCAAGCCAAGGATAGACTATTGAATCATACATACCTTTCATCTCCTATTTGCTTCCCTTTAACTGGTATGTTTCTATTCCTAATGTTGTTTATTATACTGTGAAGCTTGAACCTATGTGCTCTCTCACCTGTTACTTTACCTTTGTCGAATCCATGCCTCTTATGTATTTTAAATAGCATGTCTATTACTGCGTTAAACTTTGTCTCTTTCCTATTTATCACCTTAATCAACATGCTTACCTTCTATTTAAGTTCCAATCTCTCATATTCATTGCTTTAGACCAAACATGTTTACTTCTGTGTGCAAAATTTCAGGTCAATCGGAGTTATTTTTGATAGTTTCGGCATCTTTGGTGGATTTTAGAAATTTGAAAGTTCTTAGACTTGAATCCTATGCGATTTTGGTATTTTGATTTTAATTTTAGTGTTTTGAGAGTGCAACTAAGGTTGAATGATCATATGTGGTGTGTTGGTATAGTTGGTTGGAGTCCCGAGGGGCTCGGGATTTCATTCGGGTGCTTAACGGAGGTTTGAACTTGGGAATTGTAGCAATGCAGCTGCTGGTGCTGGGGTAACCGCACTTGCGGAAGTTTGACCGCAGGTGCGGGTAGTGGGTTGCAGGTGCGGTTAGTTTACCGCAAGTGCGGTCTCGCAGGTGCAGTTAGTGGACCGCAAGTGCGGTCTCGCATGTGCGGTTAAGTGGGTCGCAGGTGCGCAAACCCTGAGCAAAATATAAATTAAACCCTCCGCGACTTAAACCCTTTTTACACAATTGTTTGTACGGTCAGAGAGCTCTTGAGGTGATTTTTGAAGAGGGAAATCAGTGTTCTTCATAGAGGTAAGTATTTTGACAATTAAAACTCAATTATGGGTGATTTTAGAACATAATCTTAGTATTAAATTCATGGAAATCAGTAGAAAAATGTGGGTTTAGGGCTTGAGATTATGATACCTTTAGGGGTCGATTTGAGGGGTCAAACGAACTCCAATTTTAGCGTGGCTTCTCGGTCTTCTTTATTTGATCAGATTAAGGCAAGACAGTATGATGACCGGTACTTGTTAGTTCTCCAGGATAGGGTTCGTAGAGGCGATGCCAGAGATGTGACTATTGGTGATGATGGAGTTATGAGGATGCAGGGCCGTATTTGCGTGCCCAATGTAGAGGGTATTCGAGAGTTGATATTAGCAGAGGCTCACAACTCGCGGTATTCTATCCATTCGGGTGCCGCGAAGATGTATCAGGATCTGAAACAACAGTATTGGTTGAGGCGGATGAAGAGAGATATTGTAGAGTATGTAGCAAGGTGTCTCAACTGCCAACAAGTCAAGTATGAGCACCAGAGACCAGGTGGTTTGCTTCAGAGGCTAGATATTCCAGAGTGGAAATGGGAGAGCATTACTATGGATTTTGTAGTTGGGCTTCCACGGACTTCGAAGGGCTTTGATGCGATTTGGGTCATTGTGGATAGATTGACCAAGTCCGCGCATTTCATTCCTGTCAGTACTACTTATACATCAGTGCGGTTAGTGGGTATTTACATTAAGGAGATTGTATTGCTGCATGGAGTTCCGGTTTCTATTATTTCTGACAGAGGTACTCAGTTTACATCTCAGTTTTGGAGGGCCTTACAGAAAGGTATAGGTATTGATATAGAGTTGAGCACTGCATTTCACCCTCGGATCGACGCGCAGTCGGCACATACTATTCAGATATTGGAGGATATGTTACGAGCTTGTGTGATTGATTTTGGTGGTTCATGGGACCATTTTCTGCCACTAGCGGAGTTTGCATATAATAACAGCTATCAGTCCAGTATTTAGATGGCCCCGTATGAAGCTTTATATGGTAGGAGGTGCAGATCTCCGGTTGGTTGGTTCGAGCCTAGTGAAGCTAAGTTATTGGGTACGGATCTGATTCAGGATGCGTTGGAGAAGGTGAAGTTGATTCAGGAGCGACTTCCACGGTGCAGTGTCGGCAGAAGAGTTATGCAAACCAGAAGGTTCGGGATGTGTCATTTATGGAAGGAGATAAAGTACCGCTGAAGGTATCACCCATGAAGGGTGTTATGAGGTTCGCAAAGAGAAGAAAGTTGAGTCCTCAGTTTATTGGTCCTTTTGAGGTGCTTCAGAAGGTTGGAGGGGTGGCTTACAAACTTGCCTTGCCACCCAACTTGCCAAGTGTTCATCCAGTATTTCATGTGTCGATGCTTCGGAAATATGTTGGTGATCTCTCTCATGTGCTAGATTTCAGCACAATTCAGCTCGAGGGTGATATGTCATATGAGGTGGAGCCAGTAGAAATTTTGGCTCGTGAGGTCAGAAAGCTGAGATCTAAGGAGATAGCATCAGTGAAGGTGCAGTGGAGAGGTCAGCCAGCAGAGGAGGCTACTTGGGAGACCGAGCAAGAGATGCAGAGCAAATATCCTCACTTGTTTGAGACTCCAGGTATGTTTCTAGAACCGTTCGAGGACGAACGTTTATTTAAGAGGGGGGGGGGAATGTAACAACCCGTTCTGTCATTACGTAGAATCTGCATTATAATTATAAATGGATTATACCGTTATTGATGTGTTAGAGTTGATAGGTTTGAAATCGAAATGGTTGTAGTGAGAGTTTAGCCACTTAGTCTGTAAAAATAGCCTTGAAGTTAGAAAAGTCAACTAAGAGTTGACTTATTGGTAAAAGACCTTGTAATGCGGATTTTATGGCTCGGATAGCTTCGTTAGGTAATTTGGGACTTAGGAGTGTGTTCAGAATATTTTTGTGATGTCCGATGTAGAATTAGGCTTGAATTGGCGAAAGTTAGTTTTTGGTGATTTCCGGTTGTCGGTGGAAAATAGGCTATCGGGGTCGGATGGAATTCCGATAGTTGGAACAGGTTCGTAATGACATTTTGGACATGTCTGCAAAATTTCAGGTCAATCGGAGTTGTTTTGGATAGTTTCGGCATCGTTGGTGGATTTTAGAAATTTTAAAGTTCTTAGGCTTGAATCCGATGCGATTTTGGTATTTTGATGTTAATTTTAGTGTTTTGAGAGTGAAACTAAGGTTGAATGATCATATGTGGTGTGTTGGTATAGTTGGTTGGGGTCCCGAGGGGCTCGAGATTTAATTCGAGTGCTTAACGGAGGTTTGAACTTGGGAATTGCAGCAACGCAGCTGCTGGTGCTGGTGTAACCGCACCTGCGGAAGTTTGACCGCAGGTGCGGTTAGGGGACTGCAGGTGCGGTCTCGCAGGTGCGGTTAAGTGGGTTGCAGGTGCGGAAACCCTGGGCAAAATATAAATTAAACCCCCCGCGACTTAAACCTGTTTTACACCATTGTTTGTACGGCCAGAGAGCTCGTGAGGTGATTTTTGAAGAGGAAAATCAGTGTTCTTCATAGAGGTAAGTAGTTTGACCATTAAAACTCAATTATGGGTGATTATAGAACATAATCTCAGTATTAAATTCATGGAAATCAGTAGAAAAAGGTGGGTTTAGGGCTTGAGATTATGAGACCTTTAGGGGTCGATTTGAGGGGTCAAACGAACTCCAGATTTAGCGTTCTTTATATGTACGGACTCGTGAGATGACGAAGAACATTTTGGTATAAATATTTCTGAGTTTTGGGATGCGGGTCCGAGGGTTGGGTTTTGACCAAATTCGGGGTTTTGAGCTATTTTTGATATTTTCGATTGGAATTTATTACTTAAGCATAAATTGATGATAAAAATCTGAACTTGGTAGATTTGGAGCATCGGGAAGTTGATTCGAGAGGCAAGCGTACTGCAGAATAGTTTTCGGGCTAGTTTTGAGGTATGTAATGTCTTTAAATCCTGTCCTGAGTGTATGAAACCCCAGACTATGCACCCTTTCACGGGTTTTGAAATGAAAAGGTTGGAACTTTGGAAATCTCTTCCGTATTTAGGCGACTATTGAGGGCTAAACCGACTTTTAAGTCTACGCTTAATTAGTATTATTTTATTATGATATGATTTGGGCTGTAAGCCGTGTTTGGGGCCTAGTGCCGATCTGTTTTCCCCTTGAGGGTTGTGTTTACTATATTTTCCTTACTGATATGTTATGATTTTCACTCAGTCCTTCCCTGATAAATTGTTTTGACACTCAGAGTAGTTTGATACTATTTATTGAAAAATGAAACACTGTTTTGGGTCGAGAACCCGGTATGTTCATGGCCTAAGGGCAAATTGAGAGTGTCTGACTGAGTAAGGCTTTCAGGCCTATATTGTGAGGAGGCTTTCAGGACTTATATGAGGGAGGCTTTCAGGGCTATATTGTGAGGATGCTTTCAAGCCTTATGTTGTTATAGTGCTTGGGCTGTAGGAGCCCCTCCGGAGTCTGTACACACCCCCAGTGAGCGCCGGTACCGATTGAGTGACGATGATTTCCCGCGGGGCTAATACTGAGTGATGATCGATATTGAGTGATTGACGGAATGCCTGAGGGCAGTTGTTATGAGAAATGATTTTGGCCCGAGGGGCAGATTTATGATGATTTTACTAAGTTTTCGAACTATGATTTACTTCATGTTCAAACTGGTTTTACTGAGAATTTTACTAAGATATACTGATATTCCACTTGTTAAGGGATTACTGGAAACTGATTTCGAACTTATTATTTGATGAATACTACATGGTGACTTGGTGTTTTACTGGTTTTGTGGAATTGTGTATCTGTACTGTGTGTTTTATAATTCTCAGACTGTGATTTATTTTCATTACTACTGAGTTGGCGTACTCATAAATACTCCATGTGCCTCTGTGCACAGATTCAGGTACCGATTTGGAACAGTAGCTGCCCTGTTCGTTAGCAGCAGCTTTACGGGATTTCGAGGTAGCTGTCCAGCGTCCACAACTTCTCCATTTTCTTTCCTTATTTAGTTTTAGCATTTGATTCAGAGACATATGTTATAGTTTTAGCAGAGTTAGACTTATTTATTCTTGGATGTTCATGACTATTGACTCCAGTTCTTGGGAGGTTTGTTTAGGCTATTATGGGAAGGCTAAGACTTAATTATATTATTTGATGCTATGGTTGCATGCTTATTATTAAATTGTGAACTCCTATAATTGAACAAACGCGTAGTAAAGTGATGGTTGGCTAGCCTAGTTCCACGATAGGAGCCATCACGGCCTGTTAGGATTTGGGGTCGTGACACCCTGTCGTTCAACGACGAGGAAGTAGAGGGGATCTCACAACCCCACAATGATGCATTGGTAATATCTATTCTTATGAATAAAATTCAGGTTAAATGTGTTTTAATTGATCTAGGAAGCTCGGCCAATATTATTCAATCGAGGGACGTGGAGCAGCTCGGCCTACAGGATCAGATTGTGCGCGCAACTCGGGTTCTCAATGGTTTCAACTTGGAAAGTGAAACTACTAAAGGAAAAGTCATCTTGCCAGTAAACGTAGCCATGACCGTTAAAGAAAGAAAATTCCATGTAATCCAAGGCGACATGAGATACAACGCCCTGCTCGGAAGGCCTTGGATTTATAACATGAGGGCGGTCCCTTCAACTCTTCACCAGGTTCTCAAGTTCCCAACACCGGAGGGAGTAAAAACAGTGTATGAGGAGCAACACGCTGCCAAAGAGATGTTTGCGGTCGATGAAGTAATACCAGTATCAACACTCTCGTCAACAAAGGGATTAGAGTCCAAAGGAAAGTAGGAAGCTAAATAGCAACCACAGGCACCGGCCTCGACTCAGTTGGAGAATCAGAGAACGGACGAGGACGATGACTATTGGATCCCTCGATCCTTCATAATTCCCCATAATTCCGACGCCACCAAATCAACAGTCGAAGAGCTGGAACAAGTCATTTTGGTGGAATACCGGCCCAAACAAAAAATATACCTAGGCACGAGATTAACTCCCCAGCTCACGAAAAACTTATTCAATTTCTTTCGATAACATGGATTATTTTGCTTGGTCCCATTTATGACAGGGATACCACTGGAGATCACTACACATCGATTAAGCTTGGACCCGAAGTTCCGCCCAGTAAAAAAAAAGAGAAGGCCCTGGTCCGAGGTAAAACATGCATCCATCAAGGACGAGGTAACCAAACTTCTCAAAATAGGGTCCATTTGGGAGGTAAAATATCCCGAATGATTAGAATACATTGTCGTAGTCCCTAAAAAAGGGAATAAACTTAGAATGTGCGTAGGCTATAAGGACCTAAACAAAGAATGCCCTAAAGATTCATTTTTTTTGCCAAATATCAATCGCCTAATCGATGCCACTGCGGGCCACGAGATCCTTATCTTTCTCAATGCCTACTCCGGGTACAATCAAATACAAATGAGCCTGGAGGATCAGGAAAAGACTTTGTTCATCACTAAGTACGACACCTATTGTTATTGCATAATGCCGTTTGGACTAAAAACTGCTGGTGCTTCTTATCAACGCCTAGTAAATCGAATGTTCGAAGAACAAATAGGTAAATCAATGGAGGGTTATATTGACGACATGCTAGTTTAGTCCCTATGAGCAGCGGACCATTTGAAACATTTGGAGGAGACTTCGACATACTAACAAAGTACAACATGAAGCTCAATCTGGAGAAATGTGCATTCGGGGTCGGTTCGGTCAAGTTCCTCATCTTTATGGTATCAAATCGAGGGATCGATATCAACCCCGATAAAATCAAGTGTCACGACCAGAATCCTAATCCAGGTTGTGATGGCGCCCAACGACAGGGTTAGGCAAGCCAATATGAATTACACTAAGTGTTACCCTTCCAATTTGATTAAACAAGTCAATGTTTACCAATTTTAAACAGTTAAGCATGATGATAGCTTGATATGAAAATAAAAGCATAACACTACATGGCCAAAACAAAGCATATGTATGCATGTACAACCCAAAACCCAAAATATACACTATGCGTGTGCCAGGAACTAGTGTCACGAGTATCATGGGCATACTAACGGAATTTACAAAGGAAAGTAATATATATACAAATCCACAGTCTGGATGAAATACACGGGGAAAATAAAAAAAGTAAATGAAAACTCCATGGTGCTGCTGGGAATCGCCAGAGGAAGCAGCTCACCGTGAAGTCAAGTCCACAAGCTCAGGGTCTATCTCCGATACTATAACCAGAAGCAACGACCTCAGTACCTGTACAATTAAGTACAGAAGTGTAGCATGAGTACATATTAAAATAAATATGTACACAGTGAGTATCCCGCCTAAACTCGAAGAAGTAGTGACGAGAGGTCGACTCGATACTCACTAAGGTCCAACAGTAATAACATATGATAGAATATAATCAAATACAATAGGCATGTCAGGAAATAGGCAACAAGTACATATCAAGAGCAGAAAACCAAACAACTACTGAATTAAACAATAATGCACTTTCAAGGGTAAGACCACCGAAACGAAACAATAATCACCAAGTCTTATATCCGCCGTGGCGTACGGCCCGCTCCTATAAGGTACCTTCTAAACTCGCCGTGGCGTATGGCCCGATCCCATATACATTACAAATACTTTTCAACTCTGTCGTGGCGTACAGCCCGATCCCATATATATCACAAATACTTTTCAACTCTGCCGTGGCGTACGACCCGATCCCATATATATCACAAATACTTTTCAACTCTGCCGTGGCGTACGACCCGATCCCATATATATATTTCAAATACTTTTCAATTCTGCCGTGGCGTACGGCCCGATCCCATATATATATTTCAAATACTTTTCAATTCTGCCGTGGCGTACGACCTGATCATATATATATCATAATCACTCTTAAACCTGTCGTGGCGTACGGCCTGATCCCAATATCTGATAATACATACTTTCCATGAAAAATTCCTTTCAATTCAACAATTTACCATAAAGCCTCGGAGGAACAATACTATACAAAACATAATCTCATAGTACATATGGCATCACAATGAATCATATAAAGCATTGCAAATAAGCATATAAGGCATTACGAGGAAGCATATAAGACATTACGAGGAAGCATATAAGGCATGATGTGGGCCTAACTACCCGAACATAACAATGATAGCCTCTACGTACGGACTCTCGTCACTTGGCGCGTACGTATCCCCTAAAAAATTTACACATAGCATATACATCACCTATGGGGACAATTCCCTCTTACAAGGTTAGAAAGGAGACTCACCTCGTGTCGAATCTACCCCTCGGACCACAATTGCTCCCGGAACTACGAACTCTACACCCAAGGACTCGCAACTAGTAAAAAGGTATACAATAATATCAATGCATGCACAATGCGGGAAATTATCCTAGCTATTCAATAAAATCTCTATTCTTGAAGAATTCCCAAATTCCAACCCCGATCCCGCATGTTCAAATTCCGAAAATTCTCGAAGGGATCACTCACCCATAGCCTAAGGATCATTAAGGTGTGATTTCTACTTGAATTCATGGCCTAAAATGGAAAATCACAAAACCCTCAAGAGCCCTAATTACTACCTAATTCTATGATTTATTACTACCTAATTCTATGATTTTAGATAATTTAGTAGGGAATTTAACTAGGAATTAATGTTTAAAACTAGTAAAATCATGGAATTTACTTACCTCAATAACAGTGGTGGAAGGTTCCTTGAAGAGCTCTCTAAAGGCTTGATGAGGAAGATGAAAATGGAGGAAATAGGCTAAGTCCCCATTTAATAACACTGCCCAGGGATTCCTTCACTGCGATCGCGACAAGGGCCCTGCGATCGCGAAGAGTAACTGTGCCCGGCCCTGGCTTGGCACTATGCGATCGCGAGGATGGGGTTGCGATCGCGGAGGTATGGAGTCCGACCTTCCGCGATCGCGAAGAGGAAGCTGTGATCGCGAAGAACAATCAGCAGTCCAGCCAAATTCCTTCTCCGCAATCGCGGCCCACCTTCTGCGATCGCAGAGAAGGAAACCAGACAGCAAAAATCTTGTTTTTTCCAACTTAGCTCCCGGGGATCCAAAACTCACCCGAGCTCCTCGAAACCCCATCCAAAAGCACCGGCAAGTCTGTACTCATGATACAGACTCGATCGAAATTCCGGAACGCTAAAAACAACAACGAAACTCAGAATTCAACCCCAAAACAAAATTGAATCATGCTTAAGAACTTAAGATTCTAGAATTCATTTCAATGGCCCGAACCGGCCTATACTACTCGGAATGATTTCAAATTTTGCAGACAAGTCGTAAATGACATAGCTGAACTATTCCCAGTCTCGGAATTGCATTCGGACCTTGGTAACATAAAATCACATTCCAAGCCAAATTTCAAATTCTATGAAGATCCTCAAAACTTCATTAACTCTAAATTTTCCCATTTGATCCGAAACCTGTCAAATCAAGTCCATTTCTTACCAAATTTCACAGATAACTTAAATAGCACATATTGAACCTACTCCGGGCTCCGGAATCATAATACGGATCCGGCAGCACAGGTTTCACATCGAGGTTCATTTTCATAAGCCTTTAATATTTCCAGAAAACAATTTTCTTAAAAAATTCATTTCTCGGACTTGGGTCCTTAGAATTCGATTCCGGCCATATGCCCAAGTCCCATATTTTCCTACGGACCTTCCGGGACCGTCAAATCACGGGTCCGGGTCCGTTTACCAAAAAGGTTGACCAAAGTCAACTTTATTCAATTAATTATCATAAATTCAACTCTTTATCAAGTTTTTCACATAAAGGCATCCCGGCAACGCGTCCGTAATCTGCACGCATATCGAGGTGAGATTAACGGAGGCTTTCGGGGCCTCGAAACACAGTCATAATTAAATTTACATAAGATGACCTTTGGGCATCACATCAAGGCCATCGAAGACATCAGGGTCGTGGATAATGTCAAGGTCGTACAAAGGTTAATAGAGCGCATAGCCGTCGTAGGTCGATTTATTTCAAGGTCCACAGATAGTAGCCACCTGTTCTACTCACTGATTAAGAAGAGGAGCAATTTCGCATGGACCCCAGAATGCCAACAAGCCTTAGAAGAACTTAAACGATACATGTCGTTCCCGCCATTGATTCACACTCCGAAAGCGGACGAGCAACTTTACTTGTACTTAGCTATCTCGGAAATAATGCTAAGTGGAGTCTTAGTTCGAGAAGAGCAAGGTACGCAATTCCCTGTTTATTATGTTAGTCGAACCCTAGGAGAGGCCGAGACCCATTACCCACACTTAGAAAAATTAGAGCTTTCTTTGATAAGCACCTATAGGAAATTAAAGACAGCTTTTCAATGTCACCCAATTTGTGTTGTGACTACTTTTCCCTCTCGTAATATTTTGCACAAACCCGAACTCTCGGGTTGATTGACCAAATGGGTCGTTGAGATCAGCGGGTACGATATTGACTATCAACCCCGAATGGCCATCAAGTCTCAAATCCTGGCAGAATTTGTGGACGACTTCACGCCAGCCCTCGTACCCGATGACGTGCCCCCTTTTCCTCCAAAGTCTGGGTTTCGACATTTTTTGGGACAACTCATTTCATTTTGGGAAGGGGTATGGAATTTGAAAAGTCTCTACCTATGCCGATCTTGACACCTGTAAGGGACGTCTTCGTCCTAAAAGTCCGCCCAGATTGACTCATCTTCGCAACACGTGGTACGATCTACTTCTTGCTTGCTTGTCTCATAACGCTAATAGGAACATAAGGGTATATTCCCCTTAACCCGATCAACACTAAGTGAGGAGAGTCCCTAGACCTGATGATGAACTCGTCAGTAGGGAACAATTCAAATATCCACTGGACCTGATCCTCTGTAAAATTGTCGAAGAACTCCACCCATTCCTTATCACTTTCTGGTTGAGCAAACCTGTTCGGGATATAAGTTATCCTCTTAGGGTGATGGAAGGCTATATGATCATTACACGCCCTTCGTGGAAACTCTTGACGATATTGACCTTTTTGGAGATGCTCTAATAACCAAAGTTGCAGCAACAAATTGCAACCCTCGAAATGTTTGAACCCCTTCTGGAAGCGGTCTAAAGCCCGGTAGATGTCTGCTATAATCATAGGGACTATAGTGTATGTCTGTCCCTCGATTCCTTCTATTAAAGTTTTGGCTACCATAGCCAGTCTGGTGTGGATTCTGTCCCCTTTCATTGGGAACACTATCATGCCCAGGAAGCAAACAACGAACACAAAAACTCTGGGGTGAATATAACCCAAAGAAGTGATAGAGAAATCATCATGGAAAATACGATAGGACTTGCTATGACCGTATCGTTCATACAAGTAGTTAAAGGGTACAAAGACTTCTTTAAGCACTCAAAATCAGCGTTCTTTTTCAGACCCATCATCTTTAGAAACCCCTTACCAGTGCGATTTTCAGGCACCAATAAACCAGGGCTGTCCCAAGGTAGCCCAGCAAATCCCCCTATTTCTTCTAGGAGCAGGGTCATTTCTATGTTCCCAAAGAGAAACACATACCTTTCACTATCCCAGAACATGGTTGCAGCTTCAATCAGCATATTGTTTTGCCGGATTTCTAATAGGGAAGGAAAATTTCCTAGAACCTTCCTCACATGTTTCTTGTCACTTGAGGAAAGATCTTCCCACCAATCCAGTAGAAGTGGTGGTATATTACAGACCATGCCGAACCTGGGGACCTCGTGCCTCATTTTCTGCAAAACAAATAAGGTTAGGCCCTTTTTACTCTCCTGATTCGACTATTTATACATCCATGATTACTCTATTGGCATTTAGTTCTCCAAAATTAATGCACACAACGTGGTTGCGTCCGTTGGGATTATGGAAACTCCGGTGGACTTTGGATAAGGTTTGTCTTAAAGGGTTATTATGTGGACAACATATTAACCCGGCTAGGTTCGACCATGATGCATGTACAATTATAATCAGAGTAAGGTTACTATGGGGGTCTAGACTGGTACCCTCAAGCGGACAACTTGAGGGGGAAAGGCATGGAACCATCGATTGCACTGCTTATCGACTAGTTTTACCGCAAATAAGCCTTTCCAAATTTAAAGGGTGATATATAGGAAGAGCGCAACCACTCATCAAGCGTTGCTATATGATTGATTATGCACGAGTGGAATATGATGTTGAGCATGATTTATGCAACAGTAAATAGCATGTTGTCACGATTTGCATGTTAGAAAGATAATAAATGCGATATTTAATAATTGAAAGACGGTTAAGAAAGAAAACGAAGAGACAAGTCAGTTTGTAGTAAAGGAAATCATAAATACTTGAAAATAAACAATTAAGTTCGCATAGAGGGAAAGGGAAAGAGTGCACATGTATCAACAGAATAAAGCATGCTTAGACTAATTCACAAAAACAAATTTGTCATGGTAAGAGCCTAATAATCCCCAGCAGAGTCGCCATGCTACCGCACCCCCTTTTTCCTCGCGGAGTCCGGGTTTCGACATTTTTTGGGACAACTCATTTCCTTTCGGGAAGGGGTATGGAATTTCAAGAGTCGTCACCTAACGGATTTAAGGTGCGTTAGGGCACCCGAAGGAAAATAACTCATAAATCGGTTTGCATTACCAGAGATTGGGTTAGGGCTCAAAATTACCTTGAGGGGAAGGTGTTAGGCACCCCTCTAGGTCCACAACGATGGGTCCCGGCCAAACTCAATTTAAGTGGATTAGTCATAAAGCAATTTGAACAAATAAAGATTATTTTAAAACGGGAGTAAAATGGGGGTTCCTAGGTTTATTAGCCTATAGGATCACTTCTGTGCAATACTTGGTAACCTTCCTCAAATAGAGATGCTACGTGTAGCATTAGCTTATAGGTTATCATATCCTTTACTACCCAATTACCCTCCCCTTAATTATTATCTAAGCCCTCTAATAGTATCGAATACATATCCTATGCGTGCATTACTCGTCCTTGCCTATGGCCCTGGAGGTTCTTAGGACCTCTATTAGGGTGGTTCTAGACTCACCTATGATGCTTAAAAGGAGAAAACTAGGCATCAAATAAAACATGTAGGACTGTCACATAAAAGGAGCAATTAGGGGCTCACATTTACCTCCACAAGTAAACAAACAATTGCACGCCGAAAACAAACAGTTTAAACGATTTAATGGTCTTATAGCAGGATATCTAGATGAGCACAGAACAGAATATGCAACAGTTTTATTAAGGCGAGGCAGACTACCTAATCAGTTTGCCTACTGATTTTATGACTTACTGAGTCTGGGCAGTTTATAAGCAGTCAACAAACACAGTTTTAAACTTCAGAACTTTAATCAACCTACATGATTACCTAGGTGATAACCGGACAGGATCCTATAGACATGGTATCTAAGCGTTAATCAGACCATAATAATAAACTAGCGGTTGATTTTTTAACAGGCATATTTTATCTGTTTAGACCCTATAGGCATGGTGTCTATATGCTGAAAATGGTCACAAGCATTATAGAACTGGTTTTATATGTTCTACAAGCATGGTATCTAAGTGTTGGGACTGCTTTATACTCATTCCTTATAGGCACGGCGGCTAAATGATGAAACTGATTTTTTATATGTTTTAACTATAGGCATGATATCTAATCGAGTGCAACAAAAAGGTCCTATTAACATGATCTCTAATACACACAGGAAGGTTTGAGAACATAATTATTAATGCAAAATTGATAAATGGCCTAGAAACAGGATTTCTAATGCAAATGTGAGAATGCAGGATTTTTAGAATGAAAGATGGAAATTTCGGACAGATAATGAGATGAGTCCTATAAACATAATTTTTAATGCACATAATCATAACAATCATATGTGCATGATTTATACCCGATCCCCACAATATATATATATATATATAAGTCCCTCCCAGTTTTACTATTAACCCCAATATATGTTTTTACAAGAATTATTATTACAGACCAGATATAAATGAATTACAGAATGAAATTACTACACTATAGGGAGCATGGATAGGCCAACAGTAAACCTGGAAATCTAGGCCTTCAAACAAATCTGAAGTGTGCCAATATCACATAGTGCACCAAATGGTCTTCTGGTGTGTCAAAGTTCCCAAGGGCCTCAAGGACCCCGGGCAATGCTCGCACCAGAAACCCTTTTAAAGAAATAATTTTTTTGAACAAGTTTGGAAAAGCCAGCCCCAGTGTGTTTGAGTTCGGAGGAGTCTCATGGACTCCTAGGCAGTGCTCACACTAGAGGGGCAAGACCTAGATATTCCAAGAGTAGGAGTTGAAAATAGTATATGGAAATAGGAATAGTTTTAGGAAAACAGTTCAGAAGTAAAATAGGAGTAAACAGAGTCAGTGCAACACTCTGAGTTCAAACAAAGATTTCCAGCAATCAAACAATGGACAAAACAGAATCATTATTACTTCATGCAAAGTTTCACATTGCCTAGATTTGACTTAGTTTATCACTAGGTGATCATATAGCATACTGGGATCAGAATAATGATCAGACAACTACACAGAGAAAGGTAGCAGGGGTTAGGAACATAGAAGTCCTTAATCAAGAACACATAAAAACATGCTAGTTGAGAAACAAGTAGACGAGTATCCTGTATCAAATAAGGACATGCTAAAGTTTATGAACCATACTGACATACTAGACAAGATCATTTCCTAAGAGTTAAGGGCATGCTAATTAACAG
Organism: Nicotiana undulata; assembly: GCA_005239495.1. Taxonomy (NCBI): domain Eukaryota; kingdom Viridiplantae; phylum Streptophyta; class Magnoliopsida; order Solanales; family Solanaceae; genus Nicotiana; species Nicotiana undulata. The sequence continues at coordinate 86,592 of ML257386.1, forward strand.
AAACATAAAGCAGGTTGACATCTTATAACAACCAGATTCCACAACATACTAAATAGAACATAGCAACAAAGATAGATATGCTGATTAGGAGTCATGAGTAGGAAGCACATAGGTTTGATTATATAGGAAGTAGTCATGCTAATTAAGATCACTAAACATGAAAGACATGGATCGAACTATACAAAAATAGTCATGCTAATTGAGAGCAATAGACAGGAAAGACATGGATTCAACTACAGAGAAATAGTCATGCTAATTGTGAGCAATAAACAGAAAAGACATGAGTCTAGCTTCATAGAAGTGGCCATGCTCATTGAAAGCAGTAAACAAAAAAGAAAGGAGTTTAACTACACACAATATTGAATGACAATAAGAATGGAGACATACCAGTTAGGAGATAACAACAGAAAAGTGAGAGTATGCAGAACCCAATAGTCTAGCCTTGGCTTTCAGCTGGCTAGAAAGTATAGAAAACACAAGTAACAGAAAGGTTTGAATAAGAGCAAGAGTTTATGTGTTTCCTTCTGAGTGTTCTTTCAAAGAAAATCAGAGTGAGGTTTATATAGCACTTAGCAAAGTAAAATAATTAAGGTAAAGAATAAATCAGAGTTCATAAAACAAGGTAATCAAAAAGTTAATTGGGAATTAACCCAATCAATTCATGCAGAAGAATCCGAAAAGGACCCCTTAAATTGGGGAGAATCCCTTAACGACTCAGATTGGGATTCAAATAAGGTAAACAAATCAATTATCGACCATAAATCAGACTAATTAATCTAAATAAGGCAAGTAGCACCAATTAAAGGTCATAAATAAGGAAAATCAGTAAAATCACAGAGAAGCACTAATTCTAACAGGAAAATATTATTTAACCCTAATAAAAATCAATCAGTCTATTTTGATTGACAGAGATAAAAAAATAACGGAAGAAAAAAAATTGAAGTAATCAGTGCAATAAGCAGAAAAAAACCTAGGGTTAAAGCATATACACAAAAATTAGTCAAACCAGTAAAGATAATGAGATTCAAACTCTTAGGAGTTTTAAAAACCTTTTTGGAGAGAGAGCTTAAAACGAAACCCTAATTTCAGAAATCATTGGAATCGATTAGTAATAAGGAAAACAAAAGGTTTTTCAAAGAGAAATACCAAATAACACTTTAAAACGTTTCAGATCTACAAGGATCTGTACATATCCAAGTAGCATAAGATTAGGATTTTAAAAAATGACAGAGATGGAAGAAAACATGGTTTAAAACCATAGATTCGAGCCATAAACACAAAAATAATAGTACTCACAAACAGAGATGGACATAGGTAAGCTTATGAACGAATTTGAACAAAATCTGAGTTGAATCTCTTAAAGATTCTTTCATAAATCAACATAATCGAACAACCAGAAGAGGTGAGAGGCCGGAAGGGGCCGGAAATTACAGAGAAACCCCATGAACGGGTGGTTTTCCAGTGACGATGGCTAGGTTTTAGGGGGAGTGTTTGAGAGAGAAGATGGGAGGTCAGAGAGAACGAAGACGGCATAACCAAAAGAAATGAAGGGGTTAGGGTTGGGGTTAGATTAAAAAAGGAAAGGAATAATGTGGACCGTTGATCTAAGAGATCAACGACCACAATTTGAGAAGGTTATGGGTCGGGTAAGGGTTATTTAATTTGGGCTGGGGCGGATTGGGCTAAGATTTTAAGTAATTGGGCTGGTGTAATTAGGTTAGGTCCGAAATTAAAATAAATTCATAGAGGCTATTTGTTAAATACCTAATTAATTAATAAAATAATTTGTAAAATAGCTAATAAATGGTAAAAATGCTATTGGTGCATAAGAAATGATTATAAATAATTACTTAATATTATAAAAAATATAAAAAGCTATTTTCTGGTGAAATAATGTAATAATGCATACATGGGCTATTATTGCAAAGTTATTGAAATTATAACTCAAAAATGTAAATGCGGATATTCGTGCAACAATTAAAGCTTGGTGTAAATGTAAATGACGAAATTAAACCATAAAATCATTATGAAACCATTTGTGATGCAATTAGTAATTATTTATATAAATAAAATACTTGGTTAAATAAATAAAAATCCTTAGAAAAATGCATAAATTATGAAAAAATATTAATGGATGCTCATGTACTATTTTGAAGATAGATATGCATTTTGAAAATAATTTAGGGAAAATTGAGTATCAACACCCTAGATCGAAAAGGAACTATTACTAAAATCGGGTACATCATCGGGGCCGTGGACCCTCTTCACAGACGACGCTTCAAACGTGAAGGGGTCCGGGCAAGGCATCGTTTTGAAGCCGCCCAGATGTAATACAATTTGACAGTCTATCAAAACTTCAAAATTAACTAACAATGAGGCTGAGTATGAGGCCATGATTGCAGGTCTCGAGCTAGCTTAGAGTATGGGAGCAGAGGTCATAGAGGCCAATTGTGACTCCCTATTTGTGGTAAACCAAGTCAACAGAACTTTCGAGGTTCGAGAATACAGAGTGCAGAGGTATTTGGACAAACTACAGGTGACTCTACATCGATTTAAAGAATGGACCCTACAACACATACCGCAGGAACAAAACAACGAGGCTGATGCCCTTGCAAATATTGGATCATCAGTCGAAGACGACGAACTTAGCTCGAGGACTGTCGTACAACTTTCGAGGTTAGTCATCAAAGAATGCCACACCGAAATAAACTCCGCAAGTATGACCTGGGATTGGAGGAATAAGTATATTGAATACCTAAAGAACGGGAAGCTTCCATCGGATCCTAAAGAATCGAGGACTCTACGCATGAAGGCCATATAATTCACACTAGCCGAGGACGAAACACTGTATAGGAGAATGTTCCATGGACCGTTGGCAATATGTTTGGGACCAGGTGACACCGACTACGTCCTATGGGAAATTCATGAAGGCACACGGGAAAATCATTCCGGTGCCGAGTCATTGGTTCACAAAGTCATCAAAGCAGGATACTATTGGGCCGATATGGAAAATGATACAAAAGTGTTTGTTTGAAAGTGCGATAAATGTCAAAGGTAAGCGCCGATGATTCACTAACCCAGAGAGTAACTCCATTCAGTCTTATCTCCACGACCATTCATGAAATGGGGAACAGACATTGTCGGCCCTCTCCCATCGCCCCCAGGTAAAGCTCAATTCATTTTGTTTATGAATGACTATTTTTCTAAGTGGGTTGAAGCATAGTCCTTCGAAGACGTTAGAGAAAAAGAAGTCATAGACTTCATTTGGGACAACATTATATGTCAATTTGGGATGCCTGCCGAGATCGTACGCGACAATGGGAAGCGATTTGTCGACATCAAAGTGATGAAATTTCTCGAAGACCACAAGATTAAAAGTATCTTATCCACGCCATATCATCCTAGTGGGAACTGACAATCCGAAGTGACAAATAGACCATCATTTAAAATCTGAGGAAAAGATTGACTGATGTTAAAGGAAAATGGAGAGAGATACTGCCCGAGGTCCTTTGGGTGTACCATAAAACGTCAAAATCAAGTACGAGGGTAACACCATTCTCTTTAGTCTATGGCACCGAAGCTCTAATCCCGGTTGAAATCAGGGAACCTAACCTCAGGTTTCAATATGCAACGGAAGAGTCAAATCACGAGGCTATGAACGCAAGCCTTGAACTGCTAGATGAAAGACGGGAAGACGCCCTCGCTCGAATGGCCACACAGAAATAGCGGATCGAAAGGTATTACAACCGAAGAGCCAATCTTCGATACTTTAAAATTAGGGACTTAGTTCTGAGAAAAGTCATCCTTAACACTCGAAACCCGAACGAAGGAAAACTTGGCCCAATCTGGGGGGAACCATATCAGGTCCTTGACATCATCAGAAAAGGATCCTACAAGCTCGAAACGATGAACGACGAGCAATTACCAAACAATTGGAACATATCACTCCTCAAACGATATTACTGCTAAGGTACGACCTTCTCCATTTTAATTTATATTTTATATTAACCAATTGCAGGTGTTCGATCGAAGGCATCGAGGGATTCTTCTTGCAAAGTCCTTAGGTCTGAAAGCACGCATTTCATTATTTTTCCCTTAGACCGGTTTTTGTCCTAAATGGGGTTTTCCGGCGAGGTTTTTAATGAGGCAACCATTGTTCGTGCTAACTTAGAGCAATTCAACAGTATCCGAGGCTTTTTTACCAGCGACCTCGAATACTGGGGGGCATCACCCTCGAATGTCAACATTGTTACAAGGAAATTACTTTATGTCAATAGGGTCTTGATAGGTAAATTTTGTAAGGGCCAAAATGTCGAACGAACCGTGCCCATGTAGATTACAACAACAAACATGTACGCATGTATAATCATCTATTAAGAGAAGTATTTTTCCTTGCAAAATATTTCATGCCTTAGAAAAATTTGACTTTACATTTTGATCTATTGTGGAAACAGACTTAAGGGCCGATCAAAACTGAAGTTCGAACAACTAACCCGACACTCGGGGACTACCGTCCGAAAAATCGACGTGATCGAATTACTAAAACCTCGAGATTGTAAGACCTTAAAAAGGCAACCCTTGATTTTATAGGCCACGACTACCCCACTCGGGGACTGCTCGAAGTGTCACGGGGAAACAAGCCCAAGAGGCAAATCTAATCTAAATACTGCGACCAAATTAACATAGTTCGGAGACGTCCGAATTCCATAACAAAAACAGGCCTTCAAATACTTTTATAAACCGGTTAAAAAGGCTACCCTCGAAAAAATTACAAAGGGTTTCGATAACATCAACCCTCGAAAAACCCTAAGGGGTATCGAATTGTTTCGAACTCTCGAACACTTTATTTGTTTTATGCTAAGGCATTATGAAAAAAAAGGTTTCGATAACATCAACCCTCAAAGTACCCCAATGTGTACATATTTATCTCATGCTAAGGCATAGCAAATTTTTATACGATTAACTTTTTCAGCCGAAAAGGGAAAAAAGCCATTCTTTTTACAAAGGCCACATCGGCCTAATACAAAAGCCTAAGAGGCATTCTTATTTTTTGAGTTCGAGAAATCATCCTCATTCGACTGAAACCTAAGGGTTATCCTATTTCGAGTTCGAGCAAACACTCACTCGACACCAGATTGGTTTCAATCAAAATGCCCAAACTTCGAACCAACGAATAATGTTTCATAAGGTATGAATAAAGCGAAATTATGTAAACAAGGCAAAGTCTCAAGAGACAAGATAAAAAGAAGGAAAATTTTCTTATATATAAAAATCATTTACAAAGGCGACATTGCCTAGTCAAGGTTCTTAACACAATTCAAAAGGAAAAAATCCTTAAGTTCCTAACTATCTTCGGGGGAAGCTTCTTCTCCATAGGGGTCCCTCTCACTCTCGGACCCGCTCTCGCTCCTGGTGTCATTGTCATCTTTGAAGGAGGCCAGTGCTCGAGCATCGGCTTCGAGCCCTTTGGCCTTTTCTATCTCGTCAGTGAGATTGAAACCTCAGGCATGGATCGCTTCGAGGGTTTCCATCCGAGATTGGAATTTGGCGAGTTCGGCAACCCAATGTGCTCGATTTTGAGCGGTCTCGACGGTCTCTCTTTCTTGGGCTTGAGAAGCTTCAGCATAAGACCGGTAGACAGCCATGATCGCCTCCGCATCGGCCTTAGCGTTCTCCTCCTCAGATTTGGCCTTTTCAAGTCCGATGGCCGACCGAGCCTCGAGCTCCTCTATTTTCTTGGCATGTGCCAAGCTTTTCTTTTTCATGCCTTGAAGCTAACTTTCATCTGATGATAACTTGGCTCGAGTAGTTTCCTTCTCTGAGGTGAGGTGGTCAATTTGTTTCTTCTATTTCAGGGTCTCCGCCTTCATCACATCAACCTCTCCTCGAAGCTGCTCGATCCTCTCGAGCTTCTGCTGGACCTGTGAGATTGAATTATTAGCCATAACCCCCAAAACGATGCCATGAACCTCTAATATTTTTGTTACCTTCTCTGTCAGGTTGTTTTGTTCTTTCTGAGACGTGGCTAGCTCAATTTAGAGGTCTTTGATTTCCTCCTATTTTTGCCCACTAAGGAGTTTGAGGGCGTTCTTCTCCTCAGTAAGCCCTTGAAGATTGGCCTCGCACCCGCTCAGTTCTGCTCGGTAGTTTGAAAATTCCTCCTAATGAAGCACTGAGGCCTACACAGAAAGAAGAAATGAAGTTAGAGAAGAAAGGAAAAATAAAAACAAGTGTACGACGAAGGGAGTTAAGGCTTACCTACTTTAGAGCTTGCTGTGCTTCATTGAAGAGACTCGATGCTTCACTTGTGTCCTTCCGCGAAACCTCCTAGTCACTAAGGTCGGTAGCATCTTCGACCCCAGTAAAGTAATCACGGAAGGGGTCCTCTCTTTTGTAGGCTCCTTCTATGGAAGGGTTCTTCAAGGCCCGAGCCTCCCGAATCATCCCCTCATAGAACGAAGGGAGCGACAGGTAGCCTCTAGTTTTTATTTCCCCAAGTGGGTCACTTGGGGAGTTCTCTCTAACTTGAGGGGTCTCGAGACCAGCCCTTACAGCCGTACCCGCCGATTTCTCACTACGGTGGGAGGCATCTTCAATCTTCGATGACTCGGGGACTTCGACCAAGTCTTTTTCCAAGGCCCCCTCATCTCAAGGGGGAGTCTTTCCAACCTTCATCGACTCATCATCTTTTGGGGCCTCGATGTTCATCCTCACTTGGTGCACAATCCCAGAATTGTCTTCTTCATCGCCTTTTTCTTCGTCTTCCTCCCTTAGTCGTCAAACTGAGTCTTCGGTCAGGAGGATAATATTCTTTTTGGTCTAACAAGTTGCTCTCTTATTGGGCTCTGGATTCTCAGAGGTTGAGGTCCTTTTTCTCTTTTTATCCTTCTCCAGTTTTGGGACCAGGATCGAAGTGTCCTCCTCACAAGATGGGGGCCTCATGAATGCATCTTTGCCAAGGCCTATATGATAGGAAATTGAGTAAGTGTAGGAAAAACGTTTTAACGAAATCATCAAACTCATGAAAGGGGCTTACCATGCTTTTTGGTTTCCCATCCGCCCTTTTATAAGTCGCGCCATGCGCTTTCAGCATACATCGATGTCGAGATTAGGTCCCTGAGCCAGATCTTAGGGTCAGGGATGGCACCGGGCATCCAGGTAGCAACCACATCAAAAAAGAACATCAATAAGAAAAAGTAGAGAAGCCAAGTAACAAATAGAATGGGATAGTACTTACGTTTCATATTCCACTTCTCGAGAAATGGCATCATCTCGGCCGGAATTAGGTCCTAGGTCTTTACCCTAACGAATCGACCCATCCAACCTCGATCATTATCCTCGTCTATACTTGATATAAACCTTGGTGGCTCGAAGTTGGAGCTTTATTAACCCACCTAGGTAAAGCCGAGGGCTGTATAACCTGATGAGGTAGTCGAGGGTGAAGGGGAGCCCGTCGACTTTGCTAGAGAAAAATTGGAGCAATATGACGATTCTCTTGAAGAAGGGGTCACCTGGTACTTTTTGCAGAAGTCCACGATCATTGGGTCGAGAGGACCCAACGTGAAAGGGTAAGTGTAAACACTCAAGTACCCTTCCATGTGGGTGGTAATAGCCTTCTCTGGGGCCGGTATCACAACATCTTTGTTCTGCCAGCTGCAGTCCTTCTTTACTTTGTCGAGGAAGCTCTTAGGTATCAAGCATATGCATCTCGATACTGGCTGGCAACAATCGGGGGCAAACAAAGTTTTCTCGATCTTGAAATCGGAGCTGACAACACAACCCCCAGGAATACATTCCTCAAGGCGGGGTTCCACCGATGCTTTCCTGCCAACCGGTTGAGAAGGTGAAGCAGTTTCCTTTTGAGGAATGAATTTTGATATTTTTGCCATTTGCTTTTGAAGTTAAAGATATATGATAAGATTTGGTATTTTGAGAAGGGTTAACAACAATGCGAAGATTTTGCAGAACGGAAGAAGTTAAAAGATGTAAAAAGCTTTGGAGATTAGAAGAGATTGAAAGTAAAGTTTGAATTAATGAGAAAAAGGCCTATTTATGGGTTTCACGGTGACGGTTCGAAACCAGTAGTGTACGACCATCAACTGGAACACATTAAATGCCTGGGTAAATGCATCGATGGGATGTTTCAGTCACTTCTATCGCTTGCATCACGGGAGTGACGTCATGACAGGTCGAGGTAAAGATTGAATAATCAATTCGTTTCTTGCCATTACACTCCAAAAAATAAGGGGACTATCTGTATACGGTTAAAACCAGGCCAACCCGATTTTACTGATTGACCGAGACTAGGGAGATTTATCGAAGATCGACCTCGTAGTGGATCAATCCCAGGCACGAGGATAGGTACCGGGTTCGTAATTCGAGGTACCTGTCGAGATCGAGACTGATAAGAATCGAGACCAAAAAAGGTAAACATCGAGCAAGACCTAAGATTACGTAATTATAGAAGGCGAGATATACGTGACTGGTCAACAATGATGGCGGAAATCTCGAAACGGATCTAATCAAGAGCGGTTGTTTAGCTAATCATGGGATTTCCTTCTGTAATTAGAATTGTACCATAAGTAGAATTTCTCTACTATATAAAGGGGAGTTGTACTCATTTGTAAGACACAATATACACAAATATCAAAGCAATATAACACTCTCTCTTGCTTATACTCTCTTGTTCATCAGTTTACTTTCTGCTTCATTACTTTAGTATCAATCAGTTCGAGGGCACTCTAGCTCGAGGGCTGAATTACATTTCTACATTGGTTTGCTTTGCTTTATTGTCAATATCTATTACTAATCTTTATTGATACCCAATTTTCCCCTCATATTTCTCAAAAATACATATGTACCTTTAAAATAGTACATGAGCATCATCAAGTACTTTTCCATAATTTTTAAGGGCTTTTAATCAGTTTATTCTTGCATAAATTATTAATTACATCTCAAATATTTTTATGATGATATATCATTTAATTTTTATCATCTATATCCGTATTAATATTTAAATATTTTTTATATACATTTTATAATTGTATTTTGCATCCTTAGGCTAAAATTGCATATTTTGCAATAATAGCCCATATATATTCATAATTACATTATTTATATAGAAAATTACTTTTTATATTTTTAAAATGTTAAGTAATTATTTTAAGTCATTTTCATGCACAAGTGATATTTTTATTATTTATTAATTATTTTTATAAATTATTTGTTTGTTAAATTGGATATTTAAAATCTAGCCCCTAAAAAACCCAATTTCGGACCTATACCCTACTCAATTACCCCAGCCCAATACACCAGCCCAATATCAAATACCCAATACCCTTAGCCCAGGACCCAATCCCCATACTCGTGTATTACAACTCGCCCAACCACTTTTAAATCCTAGCCGTTGATATTTCAAGATCAATGGCCCACATGACCCCACCCATTTTTAATTAACCTAACCCATCTAAACCCTAGTCATTTTACCCAGACCTCCGTCTCTATACTCTCCCCCCCTCTTTCATCTTCTTCTTCTCAAAACCCTAGTGCCGTCACCCCAAATCCCTCCGATTCCAACCCCAAAATGGAATCAATCATTGATTCTCTACCTTATTTGGCTCCTCCTCCTTACTGGATACCCGTTTCTGGTATTACCTAATGGCTTGCCTAAAATGGCAAGTAGATCTTGAGAGATTCGAACCAAAATTGGTTCAAAATCTTAAACATGTTGTGCATTCCGTCTGTGTTCATCCCGTGTTCTTTGTGAGTACGGTTATTTTGCGTATCTCTTATGGATTCTTACTTAGTCCTAAAGTTTAGGGTTTCAGATTATCTTTGATTCGAACCTAAACTGGTTCAAACTTTGATTTTTAGCATTATATCGTCTATATTCACTTCATTACGCATGAATCTGCCTATGTCCATTAATTCCTTTTATTTGCCTAAAATTAGGGTTTCAGATCTTTTTTTAGTTAGATTCTTTGTTGCTTTTTGAATAATCTCCTGTCTATGTTCATTGTACACAACATATGATTATTTTGCCCTTGTTTCTCTTCTGATTTTATGGTTTACCAAAAAACTAGGGTTTCATAACTTTTTATTTTGGGACCAGATCTGGTTCGATTCTGATTTTCTTGTTTGAATAATCTCTTGTCTACATTCATTATATGCATTATGTGATTCATTGCCTTATTTTTCTGCCGATTTTGTGAAAGTTTACCTAAAACTAGGGTTTGAGACTTTTACTAATTTTCTGATACTCTTTTCTTTCTCGTATGGGACTAATATTTTCCTTATTCTGTTCAATCTACCATGTTTCCTTACCTTATTTTGCCTTGAAACTGATTATTAATTGATATTTTCCTTATTATAAGTGTTACTCGCCTGATTACACGCTATTATGCCATATTAATTAACTGAACTCTGTATTATTTGTCCTTAAACTAGTGTGTGATTAATTTTTTACTTGTTTATGCGTGTTTAATTACTTCCCTTACTTGTTCACCTAATTAAACACTATTTAAACCTTCCCCCCTTTCCCCTTGAGACAGAATCAAACTCTAAATACTCTCACTAAAACTTAGTTTTTACTCTGATTTTGTGCTCATTGTTTCTGGTCTTGGCCGGATGAAAGCCAAGGCCAATTGATTTTGGACTTAACTATTGTGGTACTTTCTTGCTTTTCTGCCTAACTGGTAAGTAATTATCCCCTTGCCATTTCATTTTTTTCATGTCTCCACAATCTGTGTTACTCGAACAACATGTTTCTAACTTTATTGAGCATGATTCTGCCTTTATGCTTCTATGATTCTTTTTTAATCCTATAGTTAATACTGTTAATTTAAGATAAGTTATTTTGAATAATATGAATCCTCTTAAAAAGCTAGCTTAATGTTTAACTTGTCCATGTACAATGTTTGTTAATCCGCCACCCTTTCTGAACTTTGCATCCTTAGGATACTACCAGCATGAAATTAGTTAATTTATCCTAACTTTACAGATTTGTATTGTTACTTAAGTCACGTGCCTTGTTAATTTGTTTGCTAACGTGTCTGGTATCCCTCTGAATTCATATGATAATCTGAGTGTTTTGCCTGATTATTTCTACAATTAAAAAAGGTTGTCCTAAATGTCAGCATGCACACTTAGTGTAATCAGGCCTGTTCTGAATTAACCTGTTTGAAACTATGCACTTTGCAAACTTTGCTTGTTTTCTGAATGCAATTCCGCCTACAAGTTCTGCGCTCTCAATTTTGTTTCTTCTGAAACCAACATAGTTTTATATTTGTCCTTACTTCCTTTGTATGCTGTTACTCTTTTAAAAACTCCCAATTTTAGTCCTTTAGGTTCTATCCTCAACCACCAAGTGTGGGCACTGCTCAGGGTCTATGTGAGACTCTTGTGAACTCTGACGCACTCGGAACTGGTTCCCAATCTCTTTTAAATCATTTCTGAGTATGTGGTTCTGGTGTGAGCATTGTCTTGGGTCCCTGAGGCCCTTGGGAACTTTGACACACTGGAAACCTGGTTCTATATGTGTTCTGGGTGAATCACTTGTATTTGGCTATGCTGTACCTATGAAATGAGCCTCGAAGTTGATTGTGTTGAAGGCCTGGTTCCCAGGTTTATTTAGGCCTAATAAAAGGCTCCCTATAGTGTATCATAATACTATTATGTAATTCATTCATTATCTGGTCTGTAATAACTTTGTAATAAACAGATTCTGGGGTATTTAGTAAAATTGGAGGGGTGGGGTGGGGTTTCTTATTTCCTTTGTTAACTGGGTAGAAATCATGCCTATAGGGTTTTAGCTATGCTGTTAATTCTGCTCATTTGTCAAAACTGTATAAGTTCAATGTTGTGTTTAGAAATCCTGCCTATAGTACTTTCGTTGGTGATGTTGATTCTGAATTCTATATCTGCGTATTAGAGATCCTGCCTATAGGGTTTATGCTACAATTCCATTAGAAATCCTGCCCATAGGATCTATCAATATGTCCAACAAACATGTGTTAGCAATCATGCCTATAGGACCCCAATGTTTGACTCAATTGTATTCTGGAAATATGAACAATTTCTGCCCATGTACTGCTTAATAGATATCATGCCTATAGGGTTAAATCAACTCAGTAATAGATATCATGCCTATAGGATAAAAATCAGTTTCAAACCTAGAGATCATGCCTATATGATTTAAGTCAGTTCAGTAATTAGAAAGCATGCTTATATGATTAAAGGAAATACAAGGAATCAGCGTGCACTTAGATATCCTGCTTATAGGGTAACAATCATCACGCCATAGAAGTCATGCCTATAGGATTCTACTAATTGGTTCTGAATACAACCGCCACTGTCAATCACTTAGACAATATGCCTATATGATATATTAACAATTCTGGATTCGTAATTGTGATTCATTACTGTCTGAAACGCCTAGATATTATACTGAATAAAACCAGCAGACAAATAATAGGCCCTGACACTCGCCTTAATGAAATTGCTCCTGTATAATACTACTCGCCTATTTTTCACATAGATATCTTGCTATAGGACTTTAAGATTAATAAAGTCTGCTCAATCAATTGCGTGCCTTTGTTGTTTATTTGTGGAGGTCAATATGAGCCCATATATGCTTTTTATTTGAAAGTCCTATATGTTTTTCTTGTCGCCTAGTCTTTTATATTTTTAAGCAACCCAGGCCTCGTCTAGATCTATCCCAAATAGAGGTCCAAATACCTTCGGGGCCATATGTAAGGTACGGGTAGTGCACACATAGGAAACGAACTAGAGTCAACTAGAACGCTTAAGTAAAAACTTAAAGATAGTAATAGGGTAGCAAGAGATGATAATCCATGCTTGCTAAATACTATGAGTAACACCCCGACTTGAGGGAGTTACAAAGTATCGCACGGGGCGATCCTTTAGGCTAAAAAACTTAGGACCCACCCCCCTTCTTTTCATTTTTTGAATAAATCATGTATTTTATTTGTCCAAATTGTTTCCTTTCCCCTTAGACTAATTCGATTAATTTAAGTTTGGCCGGGACCCATTGTTGTGGACCTCGAGGGGTGCCTAAAACCTCCCTCTCAAGGTAATTGGAGCCCTTACCCGATCGCTGGTGATGTAAACTGGTGTAACATGCATTATCTTCTCTAGGTTCCCTAACACACCTTAATCCGTTAGGTGGCGACTCTAAACCAATTCCTTTTTCTTACCCTCTCAAAAGGAGTTGTCCAAAAATGTCGAAACCCGATTTCACAAGAAAAAGGGGGCGCAACAGCATGGCGACTCCGCTGGGTATATCTTTAGGCTCTTACCATAACGAACCTGTTTTATGAATTAGTCTTTAAGCATGTCTTTATTATTCCGTTAATACTTGCACACCCCTTTTCCTCCCCTCTCTATGTGAATTTATTCGCCTATCTTCATTCATTTATGATTTCTCTTCCTTGTTTTATTACCTTTTACTATGGAAACTGACTTGTCTCCTTATTTTCTTTCTTAAATGCCTTTAAATTATTAAATACCGTATTTTATCATTTTTTATCGTGAAAATACTTGACAACATGTTATTTTCATTTTCATAAATATATGCTCAACATCATATTCCACTCTTGCGTAATTAATACCATAGAAACACTTGATGAGTGTCTACGCTATTCCTATATCACCCTTTTTGAATTTGGAAAGGCTTATTTGCGCTAAAACTAGTCGATCAACGGTGAAATCGACGGTTCCGTGCCTTTCCCCCTCAAGTTGTCTGCTTGTGGGTACTAATCCAGACTTCTATAGAAACCTTACTATGATAATAACTGTACATGCGTCATGGCCAAACCTAGCCTGGGTTAATATATTGTCCGCATAATAACCCTTTAAGGAAGGCCTTGTCCAAATTCCCCCAGGGTTTCCATAATCCCAACGGACGCAACCACGATCTGTGCATTATTTGGAGAAATAAATGCCTAAATGCTAATCATTAATGTATAAGTAGTCGAACCCAGAGGGGGAAAGGGTCTAACTCTGTTTGTTTTGCAGAAAATGAGGCACGAAGTCCCCAAGTTCGGCATGGTCCGAAACATACCACATTTATAGCTAGATTGGTGGGAAGATCTTCCGTCAAGCGACAAAAATCATGTGAAAAGGGTCCTCGGGAACTTACCTTCCTTATTAGACATCCAACTAAACAACACGTTGATCGAGGCTACTACTATGTTCTAGGACAAAGAAAGGGAAGTATTCCATTTTGGCAACATAGAAATGACTCCTCTTTTGGAGGAAATTGGAGGCTTCGCTGGACTACCTTGGGACATTCCGGGTCTATTAGTACTAGAAAATCACACCCCCATAGGGTTTCTGAAAATTATGGGCCTAAGAAAGAATGACGACTTGGTATGTCCGAAGAAGTCCTACATACCTTTTGACTTCTTCTATGAACGATACGGACACAATAAATCTTATCGTATCTTTCATGACGAGTCTCCATCACTTCCTTGGGTTGGATTCATCGTAGGGTTTTCGTGTTCATCGTCTGCTTTTTGGATATGATAGTGTTTCCAATCAAAATGGAAAGGATTCACACCAGACTGGACATGGTAACCAAAGCCTTAATAGAGGGAATCGAGGGACATATGTACACTATCGTTCCTACGATTATAGAAGAAATATATCGGGATTTGGATCATTGCCAGAAATGGTTCAAACATTTCGATGGTTGTAACCTGCTGCTGCAGATTTGGTTTCTAGAACATCTGCAAAGAGGCCAATATCGCTACACCATCAAGGGCCAGACGAGTCCCGGGGTAGCATGGCTGCTAGAATCATTTATTTTTGAAAACAATTCTTCTTGATCATTTTGTTTTAAACAATATTTTCAGTATTTCATTTCGAAAAACATTGTTTGAGTTAAGGAAAATCGCGTTGTTTGACATTTTAATATTTATCAATGGCTTGATGTTTTTTTTTTGCTTTTATTTCATCAAAAATTGACATTACATATCAAGATTAACGCTGACCATTAATCTCCTAATCTCTATTACAAAGTATAACTATATTATGTATGCAATATTAACACGTTCTATACTAAGGCAAATAATTCACAGAATATAATCATGGCCTCCATTTGATTTTCTTCCTTCCCTTTATGTGTATATGCATTGCAATTTCTTTGCAGACTTCATCTATATTGTATCTCCCTTTTTTGAACCTCATCGAGTTTCTTTCACGCTATATGCAGTAAACAACCATTGCAAAGGCTACCACGATCATTTCTTCCTTGCACTCTTTCTTTTTTTCCATGCTACTAATCCATATCAGTTCATGGTTCCAGTACCGTATCATCCTTGTATGTCTCAACCATTTCAATACCCTTTCCCACAACTTGTTGGTTCTATGGCATCCAAAATAGAGGTGATCAAAAGTTTCCTCAGCTTTTTAACAGAATATACAATCTGACTGCACTTGAATACCAAACTTAGCAAGCCTATCCACAGTTGCTATCCTTTGGTTAATAGCCAACCATAGATGGAACTTGAATCTAGGGTGAATCTGTGAGTGCATGTGGATACTCTTCCATTCAACTTTAATGAATTGAGGCTGCATCTGAACATAAGCCTTGTGTATCTGAAATTTACCTTGCTTCACAAAGCTCTCCAGTATGGTTGTGATACTGTGTTGATCTGTCCTCGTCTTCATAACTTCATCCTTTGCCTCTATGATCTTCCTCACCACCCATGCTGCTGCTTTGGGTGTGTGTATTTCATCAATATGTTTGTTCTTTATGTAGTAGGTATGAGCCCATCTAATCCACAGAGCATCTTTCTTCATAGCCTGAGCCCACATATGTTTTAACACTGCTGCTTTATTCTAAATCTTCATATTTATCACATTCAATCCACCTGCTGCTTTAGGTTGACATATTATGTCCCATGCAATCAATGCTTTCCTGGAATACTCAGTTGAACCAGTCCACAAGAAGGTCTTGCATATAGTCTCTATCATCTTCATGATCTTCTTTGGAATTAAGAAAATTTGAGCCCAGTACGTTTGTACACCAAATAAGACTGATTTGATAACCTGAATTCTTCCCGAGTATGAGAGCATCCTTGGTGACCAGCATCTGACTCTTTTTGTGATCTTCTCAACTAGAGGCAGACATTGATGAATGTTCAGCTTCCTTGCAGACAACGGAACTCCCAAATATTTAAAAGGTATACTACCATTTGCATATCTAGTAAGCTTGATCAGTTCTTCTTTGATATGCTGTGGTACACCAGCAATATAGATAGAGCTCTTTTCTGCACTTGCTTGCAAACCTGATGCATTTGAGAAGCTATTGAAAGTGTCTTACAATGTAGTAATTTATAGTTTGTCTCCCCTGCAAAACATTAACAAATCGTCAGCAAAACAAATGTGTGTCACTCCCAGCTTCTTGCATTTTGGATGGAATTTGAATTCCTTCTGCATAGTTAATGTACTCATCTCCCTCTGCAAGTACTCCATATCAATCACAAATAGATAAGGAGACATTGGATCTCCTTGTCTAATACCTCTCTTAGCAGGGAAATGCCTAGTGAGTCCTCCATTAAGTACTAAAGAGTAAGATACTGTTGTTACACACTCCATAATCCATGCAATAAATTTATGTGGAAATCAAAGATATGTGAGCATATATCTTAAGAACCGCCAGTCTAGTGAATCATATGCCTTCTTTAAGTCAACCTTGAGAATACATCTTGGGGATAAGCCTTTCTTGTTGTAACCATTGAACAACTCATGGCTAAACAAAATGTTATCCACAATGCTCCTCCCTTCTATGAATGCAGACTGTGCTTTCCCAATTATACACTCAATTACCTTCTTGATCCTTCTAGTAAGTATTTTTGCAATAACTTTGTAGACTGTAGTGCAACAAGCAATATGTCTATAATCTTTCACAGTTGTGGGTGCTGGACCATTAGGGATCAATGTTATAGATGTGCATTTCCATGTTTACTTCATGTTGCTTGTCTGAAAAAGGAACACTACATCTTCATAGACCTCTTGTCTCACTTCTTTCCAGTGCATTTTAAAGAACTCCACTGGAATACCATCAACTCCAGGGGCTTTGTCATTTGGCATCTCTTTCACTACTTCATCAACTTCTTAATAAGTGACTTCCTGAATTAGCTCTTGTTGTTCCTTCATTGATAAGCACACACCTGCTTTGATGATTTTATTATTAGGACATGGTTTGATCCCATTATCAGTCCCCATGAGCTGCTTAAAGAAGGTGACAAATTCTCTTTCTACTTCTTTAGTTTCTGTAACTCTAACTCCCACTTCATTTTATATAGAGGTTATCGAATTCCTTCTTGCTCTCATCTTCAGCTGGGCATAGAAATATTTGGAGTTTGAGTCTCCATAATCTATCCAGTTAACTCTTGACTTCTGCCTCAAAATTCTTTCTTCTATTGTACTCCACTTCTCTAATTTCTGCAGTATCTATTTTTCCTTCTCTATCATTTTTTGGTTTAAGGGACTGATTTTCAGATTAATCTGCGTATACTCTAGCTGCTGTCTTATTTGTGTCAGTCTTTTCTCATAGCTTGCCATCTCCTTATTCAATCCCTTAGTCAAATTTTTCAGTTTCTGTAACTTCTGCTATATACTATCAATAGGGCCACTTCCCATCTTTTGCCTCCATACTTCATCTACCTTAGGTTTAAAATCCTTGTGTTCGATTGTTACCATATACATATTGAATTGTTTAGGATGTATGTTCTTTCTTCTCCATATTTTGATCACTATAGGTGAGTGATTTGATACCCTAGGTTCCAAGCACACAGCTTCCACATGTCCATATTCTTTGATCCATTAAAAATTGCCAAAGGCCCAATCAATTCTACTGTATACCCTATCATTTGCATGTTGTTTATTGCACCAAGTATAGAAACAACCTTTTGTTTTAAAAGGGATCAATTGTATGGAGTCAATACAATCTTTGAAATCTTTCATCTCGTTCATAGTAACTGGTTGTCCCAACCTATCATCAGTGTTGAGGACATTGTTGAAGTCACCACTATGAGCCATGGGAGTTGTATCTGTCCCCCCATCATTTGTAATTCACAAGTTTTCTCCTGCAACTTGTTTCTAGCATACACAACTGTCAACATAATCTGGTAACCATTCACTGTATCACTCACTACACAATGAATGCATTGTTCATGAACTTGAACTACATTGACTGATAGATTTGTCTTCCACAACAACCAGATTCTACAATTCTCAGCTTTTTCATAATTGCAGCAATAACCCCAGTCCTTTGCTACTTTATACAGTATTTTCTTTGCCTTCTTTTCTTTTACTCTAGTTTGCAGACATCCTAAGATATCTACTTTATTCTTCTGCAAAAAGATTTTTAATTCTTTTTACTTATAGGGATTATTAAGCCCCATTTTGTTCCATGTACTTATTATCATGGGGGGTGTTGTATAGGATCAGGAACCAGGACCCCTCCCTGTGCAGCTGTTTGTCCCAATTCTCCTAGTACTTTGAATCTATTAGCATTGCTTGCTTCTGCACTTCTGCCCTGCTAATCTAGTGAGGTGTTCTGTAGTTCGTGTCCAATTCCTTCTGTATCATCATTCCTTTTTGAACTGTACCACCTTCATATATCTCATTCTCACCTTCTATAGGAGATTGCATTTCATTCACTTCTTCATTCTTCTCTTCCTTTTCCTGTTGTTCTTTTGGTTTCCATTCCTGTATAATTCTTCTTCTTCTGCCTCTATTTCTTCTCTTAGGCACTTGGAATTCTTCATTCTCCTCCTTCTTACTTAGCTTCCAGCATTCAAATAGATCATTCCCAAAATGCAAACATTCAGTGCAAAACTTTGGCTTCCATTGATAATATAATTTCCTGCTATTTTTCACTCGTAGGAGTTATAATTTCAACAGTCTCCACCAATGGTTTTGTTATATCAACTTTCACTAGGACTCTAGCATAAGAGATTTTCCCCAATTCAGCTGTGTATTTGTCTGTATACATTGGCATCCCAACAGCACTGGCTACTTTACTCAGAGCATCTGCAGACCAATACCCAACTGATAAGCTAGGAAGTTGAATCCAAAGTGGAATGTTAGTGATACACTTAGGATCAAAATGAAAGTCTCTCTCCCAATTCTATAGTATCAGTGGCTTATTATGATAAGTGTATGGTCCTTCTTGAATAACTGCTTTCTTGTCCTTCACATTTGTAAATCGAAACACATAATAGCCATCATGATGATATAGGATCTGAGGTTTATCTATAAAATCCCAAATTGTTTCTATATAGCTCACCATAGATTTCTCATACGGTACATTCCCCAATAGATACCCAATTAAAGCATTTTCCCAATATTCCGTTAGCTCATTCACATCTTCTTCCGATATTTGAATTATCACCCTACCTTCTTTATGGCTCGGTGGAACATATTCCAGCCTCATCCCCATTTGAGATTTTTGTTCTGTCTTCTAATCTCCTTTGCATGCACTGTTTTATCCATTTCAAGTTCTGTAGCTTCAACCAGATCTGGATCTTAAATTTGCTTTGAAGACCCAGCTTCATAGAATTGGAGACGCTTTGGACTCGTTGGTAGTTGTTCTTTGCTCTTCTAAGTTTCCATCACTGTGTTCTCACAGTTACTGTTCCATTGGTTCATGTTCATCTCTTCCCTTTCAGTCATATCGTTTTCCTCACAAATTGGTTGAAAACCAGCTGGTAGAAAGCTTCCAAAGGTTAACACAGTGATAGTTTGCATCATAGAGTTCACTGGCGTAGTCACCCCGGCCACCGACATTGCTTGCTTGCGTCTCCTAGCCATCAGTGGTGCACGTTAGCCTGCCTTGGCTTGATGTTTTATTATTACTATTTTTATTTCATATCTTTCTCTCTACAACATTACTATTTCTTATCTTGATGAACCAACGGCAGTGACATGTAATGAGACAACGCAACACAAGGACAATGACTCGGAAGAAATAGAAGAAGAAGATGTGATACCTGAGGAAATTGTCAGAGAAGTTAAGAATTTCGAGAACAAGCCTATTTCCAACCTGAACGAAACCGAGATACTCAATTTGGGAGATTCTGAAGCCATCAAAGAAACTCGCACAAGCATCCACTTGTCACCGTCAGAGAAGGAAGAATACACTCGTTTCCTGAAAGAGTATGAGGATATCTTTGCATGGTCATACGACGATATTACAGGATTAAGCACATCCATAGTAGCTCATAAGTTACCTACAAATCCAATATGTCCGCTAGTGAAGCATAAGCTCAGAAAGTTCAAACCAGACATGAGCCTGAAAATCAAGGAGGAAGTCACCAAGCAGATCAAAGACAAAGTCCTCAGGGTAGTTGACTAACCAACCTGGTTAGCCAACATTGTACCGGTTCCAAAGAAAGATGGAAAATTCAGGGTGTGTGTCGACTATAGGGATCTAAATAGAGCATGTCCCAAGGATGATTTCCCGCTACCAAATATACACATCCTGATCGACAACTGCGCCAAGCATGAACTCCAATCCTTTATGGATTTCTTCGCGGGTTATAATCAGATCTGGATGGGTGAAGACGACATAGAGAAAACAACCTTCATTACACCATGGGCGGTGTATTGCTACAAAATGATGACGTTCGGTTTGAACAATGCTGGGGCCACCTACAGGAGGGCCATGACAACTATCTTCCATGATATGATACATAAGGAAATAAAGGTGTATGTTGAAGACATCATCATCAAATCCAAGAAGGCCACATATCACATAGCAGATTTGAGAAAGTTCTTTGACCGACTGTGGTAGTACAATCTAATGTGCATTTAGGGTTACTGCCGGAAAATTGTTGAGATTCATCGTCAGCCACCGAGGAATAGAGTTGGACCCGTTAAAGGTTAAAGCTATCCAGGAACTACCACCGCCAAAGAACAAGAAGGATGTGATGTGTTTCTTGGGATGCCTAAATTACACCAGCCGTTTCATAGCACATTCCACAGTGATATGTGAACCGATTTTCAAAATGTTGAAGAAGGATGCCGCTGCCAGATGGACCGAGGATTTTCAAAAGGCTTTTGACAAGATCAAGGAATACCTGTCTACACCACCAGTCTTAGTCCCGCCAGAACCTGGTAGACCACTACTACTCTACCTTGCAGTGTTAGATGGGGCTTTCAGTTGTGTTTTTTGATAGCATGACGAGACGGGAAGAAAGGAGCAAGACATATATTACTTGAATAAGAAGTTCACACCATATGAAGCACGATATTCTCTGCTGGAATGCACTTGCTGCGCTCTAACCTGGACAACTCAGAAATTGAGGCACTACTTATGTGCCTATACCACATACCTTATATCGAGGATGGATCCCCTGAAGTACATCTTTCAGAAGACTATGCCTACCGGAAGCTGTCCAAATGGAAAATATTGCTGAGTGAGTTCGACATCATCTATATAACCTAGAAGGCAGTCAAAGGACAAGCATTGGCAGATCATCTTGCTGAAAATCCTGTTGAAGGAGAATACGAACCCCTACAAATGTATTTTCCTGACGAAGAGGTACCATTTGTAGGAGAGGACATTGCTGAAGCCTACGATGGTTGGAGATTGTTTTTCGACGGGGCTGCAAATTTCAAAGGAGTCGGTATCGGAGTCGTCTTGGTATCAGAAACCGGTCAGCATTATCCCGTGTCTACAAAACTCAGGTTCCCATGTACCAACAATATGGCGGAATATGAAGCCTACATATTAGGGCTCAATTTGGTTGTTGACATGAATATTCAGGAACTACTAGAGATCGGTGATTCATACCTGCTGGTACATCAGGTACAAAGAGAGTGGGCTACCAAGACTACCAAAATACTACCGTATCTATATCATGTACAAGAGATGAAGAAGAGGTTCACAAAGATAGAATTCTGGCACGTACCTAGAATTCAGAATGAATTTGCAGACGCATTGGCCACCTTGTCCTCAACGATACAACATATGGACAAGAATTTCATCGATGAGAATCCATAATAAACCGGCATACTCTGCTCATGTTGAAGAAGAAAAAGATGGAAATCCCCTGTTCCACGACATCAAAGAATATTTGGCAAAAGGAGAATACCCGGAGCATGCAAACCCTAATCAGAAACACATACTTCGGAGGCTGTCCAATCACTTCTTCCAAAGCGGAGGAATTCTGTACAAAAGAACTCCTGATCTAGGACTGTTAAGGTTTGTTGACGCCAAAGAGTCTTCCATATTGCTCGAGGAGATACATGCCGGAACCTGCGGCCCACATATGAACGGTTTTGTCTTAGCAAAGAAGATACTCAGGGCTAAATACTTTTGGATGACTATGGAGACAGATTGCATCCGATATGTCCAAAAATGCAACCAAATGCCAGATACATGCAGACATGATACGGGTTCCGCCAAACGAACTCAATGCAACAAGCGCACCTTGGCCTTTCACTGCCTGAGGAATGGACGTCATTGGACCAATCAAACCCACTGCTTCGAACAGGCACAAGTTCATTTTAGTGGCCATCGATTACTTCACTAAATGAGTTGAAGTTGCGTCGTACAAAGCGGTAACCAAGAAAGTCATCGTAGATTTTGTCAAAGATCGTATTGTTTGTCGATTTGGGGTTCCAGAGTCCATCATCACCGTCAATGCCGCCAATCTCAATAGTGATTTGATGAAAGCCATGTATGAAAATTTTAAAATCAAGCACAAGAATTCTATAACATACATGCCTCAAATGAACAGATCTGTAGAAGCCGCCAACAAGAACATCAAGAAGATACCAAGGAAACTGATAGAGAATCACAAACAATGGCACGAAAAGTTACCATTTTCCTTATCGGGATACAATACCATAGTCCGTACATCAACTGGGCAGCTCCCTATTTGTTGGTTTATGGTACCGAAGTTGTCATCCCTGCAGAGGTAGAAATTTCTTCTTTGAGGATCATACAAGAAGCCGAATTCAATGATGCAGAATGGATAAGGACCCTGTATACGGCTAAAATCGGAGAGACCGATTTTTCATTTACTATGGCATTTCATAGTTTATCCGTATAAGGATAGAGATACGACCCGAGGCCTAACCTCGAGTGTTCCCTATGTTTGTCCTCGAGGAAATGTAGGCCCACGACTATCATGGGCAAGCAGCACAAGGGCTAAGGCGACCAAGTCTGCAGCAAAGTACAAGTCTGTACTATCACATTAAATGGCTGTACCAGCTGCATATATTTGTATTAAATGCTTGTGTACTATGTTGGTATTTCCCCTCCTATATAAAAGGGAACCTTATCATTTTTTGCACACACGATCTTCAATACAAGGAACAAGAACATTCTATGCTCTCTAACAAAAACATCCTCTATTGTCTCTTTACTGATTTATTACTTGCATTTATTGTATTTCATTGATTGTTCTTCATTTATTTTCCACCATTCATCATCAATAGCCTCCCCCGAGGCCCTTAAAACTGTTGTAGCTTCATCGATCGTTCATATTCGACCCTGAGCCTCGACCTCTAGGACTAATCTCGGCTAGCTCGGAACCCCCGACTCGAGGAAATCTGGTTTTCCTATCTTCGATTCCGCATCACTCTTATCTCGTTTTGTTTATTTACACTTAGCATATATTGCTTAACAACTAGAATTAAAATAAATTGCATATTTTTAGAACCACATAATAAAATTTAATTGTAATTACCATTTTCAAGGTAAACAGTTTGGCGCCCACCGTGGGGCTAAAATTAATAGTGATTATTTTAGTGTTGGTTCACTAAAAAATGCAAGTTATTTTTCACTCTTTTTCTTTTCCAAGAACCTTTGATTTCAGTTCAAAATGTCCAACTCAGTAAATGCATACGAAAACAATGGTGTTGAGGACCATGGAGAAAATTGTGCAGCTATTTCGGGAGCTGGTGTACCACCACAGAACCCTAAGGATGCACTAAACCCAAACACAGCGGATGTGGCCTCACGCAACGCCCAACACGTATATATTAGTTCCCGCACTGACAGAGATATATGTCGGGAAGAAGGACAGAAAGTTCCAAACACTCCAGCTCGAGAAGAAAGGCAGATTAGCCTTCACATTATTTTTGAAATGTTACAGGCACAACAGGTTGTTATTTTTCAGCTGCAAAGTCATCAAAAAACTCCTAGTAGAGTAGCACCGGGAACGGCTCCTCGAGTCGAACCAGCACTGGAGAAGTCGAGCAATAACAGATCAACAACCGACCCCGCCATTATGAAAATGCTCGAAGACCTCGCAAAGAGAATTGAATCAGGCGAAAAGAAAATAGAAGCCAACGACAAGAAGGTGGAAACCTACAATACGAGGGTCGACCAGATCCCGGGCGCACCCCCTATTCTAAAGGGAGTAGATTCGAAGAAGTTCGTGCAAAGTTCATTCCCATCATGCGTGGCCCCGAAGCCCATCCCGAAGAAATTCTGAATGCCTGATCTCCCGAAATACAACGGGACCTCGGACCCCAAGGAACACATCACTGCCTACACTTGTTCTGTGAAGGGGAACGACTTGAAGGAGGACGAGATTGAATTTGTCCTATTGAAAAAGTTTAAGGAAACACTTTCAAAGGGGGACATGATGTGGTATCACAACCTAACCCCTAATTTGGACTAGTTTGCCATGCTGGAAGACTCTTTAATAAAGGCACATGCTGGTGCCATCAAGGTCGCGACTAGGAAATCCGACGTCTTCAAAGTCAAATAGAGAGAGAGAGAGTGAGATGCTGCGGGAATTCGTGTCTTGCTTCCAAATGGAGCGAATGGAGTTACCACCAGTCTCCGACGACTGGGCAATACAAGCCCTTACCCAAAGCTTGGATGAACGGAGCTCGATAACTTCAAAACAATTAAAGCAGAACTTGGTTGAATACCCCCCCGTCACGTTGGCAGATGTCAACAACCGATACCAGTAAAAGATTAGGGTCAAGGACGACCAATTAGGAGCCCTCTCGGGCTTGTTATATCTTAGAAGGGTCTTGACAAAGGAACCAATGCCAAACAAGGAAAGTTACCAGCCATACGCTGAATACTGAAGGAACGCCCTGAGGCGCAACATACCTCGAAATAACCGAAGGATATATCGAGGACAGAACCCTCGGGGAATCATAAACTGAGTCGATTTCAACAGACACGCAGGACCGGTGGAGGCACCCTGGTTATCAGAGTAGAACTTCAACATTGATGTTTCAGACATCGTGGCAGCCATAGGTAAAATCAAAGATACCAGATGGCCGAAACCCATATAATCGGATCCGTCACAAAGGAACCATAATCTGGTGTGTAAATTTCACGGCTCACACGACCATTGGACAGAAGATTGTAGACAGCTCCGAGAGGAAGTAGCCCGACTAATCAGCAAAGGGCAGCTCAGAGTATTCCTCAGTGACCGAGCTAAAATCCAACTTCGAGAAAGAGAGGCGAACAGGAAGAACACAGCAAAACAGCCGCAACATGTAATCCACATGATCATGGGAGGGATCAATACCCCGCAAGAACCCATCCGAATATGAACAACAATATATATCACCAGGGAGAAGCAAACTCGAGGTTACCTACTCGAGGACTCCCTCACATTCAGCGACGAGGACCTCGAGACCCTGTTTCAGCCTCATAACGACGCACTGGAAA
Organism: Nicotiana undulata; assembly: GCA_005239495.1. Lineage (NCBI taxonomy): Eukaryota > Viridiplantae > Streptophyta > Magnoliopsida > Solanales > Solanaceae > Nicotiana > Nicotiana undulata. Next base: position 112,273 of record ML257386.1, read on the forward strand.
TTTCTTTCCTTGTGAATATGTTTCAAATTAAACGTGTACTCATGGATCCAGGTAGCTCGGCTAACATAATCAGGTCGAGGGTGGTGGAGCAGCTCGGACTGCTCGACCAGATCGTGCCCGCCTCTCGAGTCCTTAATGGATTCAACATGGCGAGCGAGACAACGATAGGGGAATCATCCTTCCGGTCAGCATGGCCGACACAACCCAAAATGCCAAGTTTCACGTCATCGACAGAGACATGAGATATAATGCCTTGCTCGGGAGGCCATGGATCACTACATGCGAGCAGTACCATTGACCCTCCACCAAATGATCAAATTCCCAACGAAGGAGGGAATAAAAACGGTATACGGGTGTTGATACCTAATGTTTCCTCAAATTATTTTTAAACTTGCATATAAACCTTCAAAATCAGTTTTCATAACAATGGGTATTTTTCCATAATTTTCCCATATTTGTATCAATTTATTTCTAATTTATCCAGTACTTTTATAGCCAATAATTAATCATAAATTGCATTACAAATAATTTCAAAGAATGTCTTGGTTTAATATATCATTTTAGGTCTTATTAAGGCAATGACTTTGCAATTATAGCCTAATTATATATTTTATACTATTTCAATCCAATAATCAGTCATTTTATATTTTTATGCTAGTTAATCACCTTAATTTCACCAATTTAGCCTTGATTTCATTTTATATAATTATTGGCGATTTTTATTAATTATTTATCTATTTTTAAACGGGTATTTAAAAAGTAGCCACTTATAATTCAATTTTATTCAATTCTACCCGAACCCCAACCCAATTAACTAGCCCAAACAACCCAAGCCCAATTCCCAAATTAACCCAACCCAATCCCCCATTCAATCTGAGCCGTTGATAATTTCAAATCAACGGCCCAAATCAACCCTTACCTAAATTAATCCTAAACGACTACCCCCCCCCCCCCCCCCCCTCCCC
>ML257387.1:0-53113 GCA_005239495.1 Nicotiana undulata
GATGCGATTCAAATGCGGTTCGCATTTGGGATATGCGGTCGCATATGTGGCCGCATTTCACTCGTCAATTTTGATTCAACTTTTTGTTGCGGTATGCGACCCCTAGGCTTGAAATGCGATTCGCATGTTGCATATGCGATCGCATTTGACCATTTTCCTTCTCTTTTCTCTTCTTTAGCTCCCTTTTGCATGGTCTTGAGTGTTTACACCTTGTGTACTGCAAAATACCAAAATTCTATGATTAATAAGAGTAAATGCTCTTGAAACGAGCCACAGTCTAAGAAATATGGTATCAAATGTGCCGAAATTCTCCGGCACATAAAGTAACTTCTTTGTAGGAGGCTGCTTCGACCCATTTAGTGAAGTAATAAAGGGCTACCAGAATGAACCTGTGTCCGTTGGAGGCGGCAGTCTCGATTGGTCCAATAACGTCCATGCCCCAGGCGGCGAACGACCATGGTGAGCTTGTTGCATTGAGTTCATTTGGAGGTACCTTTATCATATCTCCGTGTATCTGATAGCGGTGGCATTTCCGGACATATTGGATGCAGTCCGTTTCCATAGTCATCCAAAAGTAACCAGCTCGGAGTATCTTCTTAGCCAGAACAAAACCGTTCATATGTGGGTCGCAGGTCCCAGCATGAATTTCCTCTAGTAGTTTTGATGCTTCCTTTGCGTCAACACACCTTAATAGTCCAAAATAGGGAGTCCTCCTGTACAGGATTCCTCCGATGTGAAAGAAATTGTTGGATAGTCTTCGAAATGTGCATTTCTGAATGGCATTTGCAAGCTCTGGGTAATCACCTTTTGCCAAATATTCCTTGATGTCATGAAACCAAGGATTTCCGTCTGCCTCTTCTTCGACGTGGGCACAGTAAGACGGATGATTATGGATCTTTAAGGGAAATGGGTCACTGAAATTCTTGTCCGGATGCTGGATAATTGAGGACAAAGTAGCCAATGCGTCGGCGAACTCATTCTAGATTCTGGGGACATGCCGGAATTCTATCTTTGTGAACCTCTTTCTTAACTCCTGTACGTGATGCAGATACGGTAGTATCTTGGAATTCTTGGTTGCCCACTCTCCTTGTACCTGATGTATCAGAAAATCAGAGTCACCAATCACTAACAGCTCCTGGACGTTCATGTCAATGGCCATGTTGAGCCCTAAGATACATGCTTCATATTCTGCCATATTGTTGGTGCAGGGGACCTGAGTTTGGCAAGCACCGGATAATGCTAGCCGGTTTCTGATATTAGGATTGCTCCAATGCCAACTCCCTTGAAGTTTGCTGCTCCATAAAAGAACATCCTCCAACCGTCATAGGATTTGACAATGTCTTCTCCTATGAATGATACCTCTTCATCAGGAAAATACATTTTCAGAGGTTCGTATCCTTCTTCCATGGGGTTCTCAGCAAGGTGGTCTGCCAGAGACTGTCCCTTAACTGCTTTCTGAGTTACATAAACAATGTCGAACTCACTCAGTAGTATTTTCCACTTGGCCAACTTGCTAGTGGGCATGGGCTTTTGAAAGATGTACTTTAATGGATCCATCCTTGATATGAGATATGTCGTGTAGGCACAAAAGTAATGTCTCAACTTTTGAGCGACCCAAGTCAAAGCAACACAGGTGCATTCAAGAAGAGAATACCGAGCCTCACACGGAGTGAACTTCTCGCTGAGATAATAAATTGCTTACTCTTTTCTCCCTATTTCATCATGTTGCCCCAGAACGCAACCGAAAGCTCCATCTAATACGGCAAGGTAGAGTAACAGAGGTCTACCTGGCTCAGGATGTACTAGGACTAGTGGTGTTGACAAATATTCCTTGATTCTATCGAAAGCCTTTTGGCACTCATCGGTCCATTTGGTTGCAGTGTCCTTCTTCAGCATCTTGATGATTGGCTCACATATAACTGTAGATTGTGCTATAAACCGACTAATATAATTAAGCCTTCCCAAGAAGCTCATCACATCTTTCTTGTTCCTCAACGGTGGTAATTCTTGAATGGATTTGACCTTTGACGGATCCAATTCTATTCCCCGGCGGCTCACAATAAATCCCAGCAACTTCCCAGCAGGAACCCCGAATGCACACTTCACAGGATTAAGCTTTAGATTGTATTTTCGCAGCCTATTGAAGAACTTTCTCAAGTCTTCTATGTGATCAGTGGCTTTCTTGGACTTGATAATAACATCATCCACGTATACCTCGATCTCCTTGTGAATCATGTCGTTGAATATGGTGGTCATAGCCCTCATATAGGTGGCCCCTGCATTCTTTAGGCCGAATGGCATCATCTTGTAACAGTACACTCCCCATGGCGTAATGAAAGCCGTTTTCTCATTATCTTCCTCATCCATCCAAATCTGATGATAACCAGCGAAGCAATCCACGAATGATTGTAGTTCATGCTTGGCGCAATTGTCAATCAAGATGTGTATATTTGGCAAAGGGAAGTCATCTTTCGGACTGGCCCGGTTGAGATCCCGGTAGTCGACATAGACTCTGACCTTCCCGTCCTTCTTCGGCACAGGTACAATGTTGGCTAACCATGTTGGGTACTCAACTACCCTGAGAACTTTGGCGTTGATCTGCTTGGTAACTTCTTCCTTGATTTTCAAACTCATGTCAGGTTTGAATTGTCTGAGCTTTTGCTTTACCGGTGGACACATTGGCTTGGTTGGCAGTTTGTGAGCCACAATAGACGTACTTAAACCATTCATGTCATCGTATGACCAGGCGAATGTCCTCATAGTCTTTTAGAAACACTATGTATTCTTTCTTTTCTGATGGTGACAGATAAATGCTGATCCATGTTTCCCTAACGTTTTCCGAATCTCCCAGGTTGATAATTTCAGTCTCGTCCAGGTTGGACTTTGGTCTGTTCTCAAAGTTTTCAACTTCTTTGACAATCTCGTTGGGTATATTATCTTCCTCTAAATCGATGTCTGTTTGCTGCGTTGTCTCATTGCATGTCACAATCATCGGTTCATCAAGACAAGTAATAGTAATGCTGTATAGATAAAGTAATGAGAGAAAATAGTAGTAATAAATAAGAGAAATTAGAAAATTCTTTGATAAATTGAATAATAGTTTTGAACATTGAGGATCTTATTGCAGGAATTGAGAAATGCGTAAAGAAGAAATCACTTTAGTAAATAAAACAGTAAATAACGCTTGTTTTAGCCTTGCTACCCCGATGCTCGTCGAGATTTGGTTGTCCTGATAGACCAGTTCTTGAGGTATATCCCTCTGCTCACAGTTTGTATGGAAGGGCCTTCCTCCCCCTCCTCCTCAAGAACAACACTACAATCCATATCATCGTCCTCTAGAAGCAAATTCCTCATTGCTGCTAGTGCTTCCTCCTCGTCTGACCCATAGATAACGTCAGCTTGCTGGAATGTATGCTCCAGATGTAGTATCGGCTACTCCAATAGGTAGTAAGGACCTCGCCAAGGTGGCGACCAGTCGTTGTACTCTTCCCAAGTGTAATCATATCCCAGACCGAAAGTGGTGCCATGGTTTTTGTTCTTGATAAGTTTGGAGATTCCTTGAAGGCTCTTGCCGAGCCCTTTTCCAGGCTCGTACCCATTCTAGTTTAATATACTCTCGATCTTGATATCCCACCATTTTTCCTTGTCGATGGCATTGACCCGTTCAATGTGGTGGTAAGTTTCTCCACCCAAATTTCTTCTTCCTCCGATCACCGAAATAGTCTGGAGGTTGTAAATAGGGTTGCTACCGTTACCATGAATAATCACCTCTTGGTGATTCCACTCGAAATTCACTGCCTGATGTAGCGTTGATGATACGGCCCCAACAACATGGATCCATGGTCGTCCCAATAACAGATTGTAGGATGCTGGCACATCTATCACCTGGAAGTCAACCTTGAACCAAGTTGGTCCCATTTGCAGGCATAGGCTTATCTCACCAATGGTGGACCTTTGAATACATTTAAAGCTTTCACATTGATTGCTCCATCCTTTATCTCATGCAGACCTTTGCCCAGTTTCTTGAGCGTTATCAACGGGGAAATATTAAGACTGGATCCTCCATCGATCAAGATTCTTGTGATGAAATAATCTTCGCATTGCACGGTGATGTGCAGTGCTTTGTTGTGCCCCAATCCTTCAGGTGGTAACTCATCCTCATGGAAGGAGATGTTGTGACTTTCCAACACCTGGCCCACCATATTGGCCATTTCCCCACTAGTGATGTTGTTTGGTACATACGCTTCACTCAACACTTTCAACAAAGCGCTTCTGTGCGTCTCGAAATTCTGCAGCAAAGAGAGGATGGATATTTGTGCTGGTGTCTTGTTCAGCTGGTCGATGACCGAATTCTCCTTAGCCTGTACTTTTCTCCAAAGGTCATCTGGACCTGTTTCGATAAGGAGTGGCCGGTTGGCAGCCTGCTTGTTCGATTCGGCCAGATGTTCAGGGGTATAGACTCTTCCAGTTCTGGTCATACCCTGTGCTGCGAGAGCTTCCTCCGTTTTGACCTTGCCTTTCCTTCTTGCCTCGGTTGTATAGTCCCAAGGGATAACATTGGTATAGATGGGTGGCGTGGTTGACATTGCCACTGGAATTGGTGCGGCTATCCTTACTTCAAATGGAACACGTACCTTGGGTGGCAAGACTGCAACCTCAAATGGTGCAGGCGCATTTGCCGAAGATACGAACTCAACTACAATTGGTACTGGTGTCTTTGCGGGTGGCGCTGCTTCAAACTCAAGAGGTATGTACATATTTACCTCAACATCCCCAAATGGTTAAATCTGGACTATGATCGGGTTGAGAGTGACTGCTGGTTTATTTGGATCATCGCCTTCTGCGATCAACCCGATTGATCCCCGGGGTCCCAATCATCTTCTATTTCAATCATATGGATACCTCTACCCTTATGGTCTAGCATAGGGTTGTTGCGGACGTTTGGAGTGAGATCATTTGCCACAATGATTTTGTAATCAATAAGTAACTGTATATTGTCTTTCAAAGAGCGGCATTCATCGATGGTGTGTCCCTTCATGTCGGAATGGTGTGCACAGGATTTGTTCGGGTTAACCCACTAAGAAGGGTTCTCAGGGGTGGCAGGAGGGATAAGGGTGACGTAACCGGCAACTTTGAGTTTCTCATACAGCTGGTCAATGGGTTCAGCTATGGCGGTGTACTGTTTTGGAGGTTTGCGATCAAAATTAGGTCTAGGTATAGGGAAGGTTTGACGGGTAAGGGGTGAAGGTAATGAGATGGCTGAGAATTGTAAGTATGGTAAACAGGAGCGGGTTGTGAATATCGGGGTGAAGTAGGTTGATATGTGGGTGGTGGAGATTGGTAAGTGGGTGGTAGAGATTGGTAAGTGGGTGGAGGAGCTTGGTATGAAGGTGAGGGTGCTTGGTAATTCGGGGTTGGCTGGTATGTGAGCGGAGGTGTTGGATAGATTTGGTATTTGAGTAGGGATTTGGCTCTTTGTGCAACAATTACAGCTCCCACGTCTCTTTTCTTAGACACACCACCGGACTGTAAAGCCTTGTTTGTAGCTTGCAAGGCTTCAAAATTCGCGACCATACCGCTCTTAATACCTTCTTCAATCCACTCCCCTAATTTGATAATGTCAGAGAACTTGTGATTCTCAATCATCATCAACCGTTCATAGTATTGCGGATAGTATTACGGGTCCTGAGCCCGAACAAAGAACTTGTTCATCTGCTCTTCCTATAAAGCTGGTTTGACCTTAGCAGCCTCAGACCTACAGCGGGTAGCATACTCGCGAAAGGTCTCTGTGGGTTTCTTCTTCAAATTCTGGATATAGAACACGTCTGGTGTGTTCTCTGTGTTTAATCTAAATCTGTCCATAATGTCAGACGCCATACCTATCCAGTTTGACCATTTCTTGGGCAAGACAGTGCATCTCCTTTCAAACTCCTCATGAACAGCTTCATGCAGATCCTTTCATCCTTTCCTACGCCAACCAAATTGTCACAATAGGTCCTTAGATGGACCGTCGGATCACCAGTACCGTCAAACATTTCGAACTTTGAAGGTTTGTACCCCTCGGGCAGTTCAACATCAGGTAGTATACAGAGGTCTTCATAATTCAACCCTTGGATTCCCTTGGTTCCTTCAACACCCTGAACTCGGCTGGTCAGCTTCCTTAGTTCCTCAGCCAGGTTCTTTATAAGCAAGTCCTTTTCATCAGACTCGGATGGGTATAGGATAGGTGAAGTGGGATAAGTCATGGTTTCCACATAGATGGGATTGTGGAAATGCTCCTTTGTGGGGTTTTGAGGTTCTGGGACAAGTAATGGAGTGTTGTTTGAAGTGTGGCAAGTATTGCATTTTGTTGGGAGAGTTTGGTTCTTTGGTGGAGTGGCATGATGGTGAAGTGCGGGATGATTTTGTTGTCTTGGGATATTTTGTGGAGGTGTATGGTTTTGAGTGTTTGGGAAATTGACGTCTGGGATGTAGAGAGAAAATGATAGGTTAGCCAGATTTCGGACCTGATCGAGCTCTTCTTGAAATTTCAGCGGTCTTTGTTCCAGTGTGACATGTTCTCATTTAGGACCTGAATACCTCGACCGTCAGTGGCCCTAGCCGTTCAACCACATTCTCCTTCCTGATGCCGCTAGATTCTTCCATCTTACTCTTGCCTTTGTTCTTGCCTTTAGGAGAACTAAGAGGAGGAGGGCCCTTGGATCTTGTGAGATAAGCTGATGATGCCAGAGTGCACGAACTAACCTTTGGAGAGGGGAATACTAAAGAAAAAGAAACAAAAAAAAAGGTAGCCAAGTCGGTGAAGATTATGAAAAAGTATTGCAGTATTTAAACACATAGTGCAGGAATGTAAAGTGTGTCCTAATTTGGGAACCTCTTTGTGCCCGAAGTAGGCCTAGCGACAAGTTGATTTGGCGAACTTAAAATGCTAAATGCCTCATTTTATTGATAAGAAATAGACGAACCCCAAAACGACACTAAATAAACAGGAAGTAAAGGTCACTAATGGCCATTGGCCTTATTAAAATGATAAAAGAAAGAAAGACATCCCTAACTACTTGGTCGCAGAAGGACCTTCCCCAGACTCGGCATTCTTGCTCCCCTCGAACAGCTTCCCCAACTCGCGAAGTCCCAGCAACAGGTATGCTCTGGCTAGATGTCCGCCTTCGGTCCCCCAGCTCATGTTATTAGGCTGGATGTCCAGGAGGGACGGCTGATTACCCAGATATTTTCTGACGAGAGCTTTGTCACTAGAGTGTAGGTCTTCCCACCAACTCAGCAGTCTTGGGTGGATATTGGAGACCCTGCCGAATCTGGGGACTTTGTGCCTCATATTTCTACAAGGCAAACAAGCTTAGGCCCTTACCCCCACCAGACTCGACTATTTAATATCAACAATTAGCATGAAGCATTTTGTTCTCCAAATAAATGCACAGAACGTGATGACGTCCGTTTGGGTTTAGGGAAAACCCGGTGGACTTTTTGGATAAGGCTATCTTAAAAGCTATCGTACGAACAACACTTTAGCTTGGCTAGGTTTGACCATGATGCATGAAACAATACAACAGAGTAATGTTCTTATGGGGTTTTAGACCGGTACCCTTGAGCGGACAACTCAAGGGGGAAAGGCACAGAATCGTCGACTGCACCGTTGATCGACTAGTTTTACCGCAAATAAGCCTTTCAGAATTTAGGGGGTAATAATATAGGAAGAGTGCAACCACTCATCAAGCGTTGCTATAGTATTCTGTTTGGAACGAGTGGAGTATGAATGTTGAGCATGGTTATGAAATAATAAGAATTAAAAGCAGGTTGTCATGTATTTTCACGTTAAGAAAGCGGTAAATACAATAGTTATGATTTAAAGAAGTTACAAAGGGGAACAAAGAAACATGTCAGTTTTTGCTTTTTGAAAGTAAGAAATACTTGAAAGAGATAAACAATTAATTGCACATAAGGGGGAAAGGGAAAGGGTGCAAATATTAACAAAGTACAAATTCACGAAGCAGTTTGAAATGGTAAAAGCTTGTTATACCCAGCAGAGTCGCCATGCTGTCGCGCCCCCTTTTTCCTCGCGGAGATCGGGTTCGGGACATTTTGGGTTGAGGCAACTCTTTCCTTTTGGGAAAGGGGTTTGCGTTTTTTGAGAGTCGCCACCTAACGATTTTAAGGGTGTGTTAGGGCACCTAAGGGGGTTCATTTACAACTACGTTATTAACCAGAGATAGGGTAAGGGTTTGAAATTATCCCAAGGGGAAGGTGTTAGGCACCCTCAGGATCCACAAGTGTGGTTCCCGGCCAAATAGATTTTGTGAATTTGTATGATTTAGCAGACAAACAAATAAAAGCTCAAATAAGAGGGGATTTAAGTCCTTAAGCATGCAAGGTGTTTGAAAACAGTTATATAATGGCTAAGTTTTGAAAAGAGTTTCAATATAGATATTTAAAGTAAAGGAGATCCTAGGTTGGTGAAAGTATGGATCACATCAATGCAATACCCGGTATGACACTCCTCAGAGAGGGGCTACACGTGGTATTAGCGCATCGCTCATCATGTCCATATTCTACCATTTCCCACCCCGTGAAGGTAACTAAAGCGTGTGTTGGTCATGAACTCTATTGCGTGTTGTTACCCGTCCATTCCTATCAGTCTTGGAGGGGGTTAGGACTACTATCCTAAAGGGAGGTACTAGGCAGACCCTCAGGTTTAAAGGTAAAATTCTAAGGCGACAAGTAAAGAATATATAAGACTGCAGTTAGTGGGGAACACATAGGAGAATATAAAAGGCTCAAATTTACCTCCGCAGATAATGCACATAATTAGCACGACTCAAACATAGGTAAGGACTGTGTTTTAATTCAGAACCTAAGATATAGTGTCTAAGTGAGTTCAGAGAATAAAAAGACATGCAGTTTTGTTTTTATGACTTGATATCCCTAATCAGTCTTGCCTACTGATTAAAAGAAACCGTTTAAGGGATTAAGCAATATATGCAAAGAGGCAGATTTCCAGTTTTAGAGATTTAATCACCTAAGGCTTTCCTAGGCGGGGGACAACGTACCAGAATTATTAGAGGAACTGTTGCAACTTGTTGCCTAAAGATGATGTTCTAGGTTGTTCAGAGCACATAAGTTTTGCCAGTTATTTTTAGAGAAACTGGGTGAGGTTGTTTTATACCTTTTTACGCATCAGTAATAAAGCTAAGTGTAGTTGAGGAAATATGACCCTATAACATGATATCTAATGCAGAGGTAGGGATGCAGATTGATGCATATGCAGAATTCCTAAGCATGATTTCTAAATGCTCAGTAGTCACAGTATTAATCATGGTTTCAGAAGATGCTGGAGTGACAATTTTTTTATATATGTTGTTTATCCTAGGACAGGATTTCTAAGTGCATAGCATTGTGAGGAATGATTGTAGAGATAACAAATTATTGGTGTATTTCTACTAACACAGAATTTCTAAATGATATGGCAGTAATGTCAAAATAATATGTTGAAAAACAGTATTCATAACAGTATGTCAAAGTGCTGAAAACAGTAGGCAGGATACCTAGGGAACATGGCATCTAATGCATGAAATGCTTTGCATATTTGTCCTAAACAGGAGTTCTATTGCGCAAATAGAAAATGTAAAGCTAAGGACATGATTTCTACCCTTTGTAGCATACGTAATTATCCCTTTTCCCTTTTTCACTATCCATCCCCCAGAGTTGTTTAAAATAAGTTATTACAAACCAAGGATTATGAATTAAATAGTTTAAATAAAGGAAAACAAGAAGCTATACTATAGGGATCCTACAGATAGGCCCAAGTCCTCCAAACCTTATTGCCATATCGTGTTTCACAACCTTTCATAATCCAGGTGTGTCAAAGTTCCCTAAGGACCTCAAGGGCTCCCGGGCAATGTTCACACCCAGATTTAGTAACCAAGAATTGAACATGTGCAGTGTGGAATTGCCAGCCTCAGGGTGTCAGAGTTCAGAGGGAGCTCAGGGGTCCCAAAGCAGTGCTCACACTGAGGTGGCAGAACTTATAGTCTAAGAGTAAAGTGTAGTGCAAAAGAGGATTTGAAAAAGAGTTGAGTAAAAGAACCTTTCTAAAGAATAGTTTATTTTTGAAACAGTTTGCAAAATGGTAAGTGAGTAGTTTAGGAAAATAGTTTCAGAACCATCGACCAGCACCAACAGCACCCAGTGCATAGATAATACAAGCAATGAAACAGGGATTGGGGACACATAGATTAGGATACATGTTAGCATTAGAGAAGTACTAAAGTATCATAGACTGGTATAGAATTTAGTCACAAACACAATTGTTCACCAAAATAATTAAACAGAATCAGACTGGGAAAGGACAACATACATAGTTACACATAGGTTCAGGAAAACGTTTGGAGTATAGCATGTGTTCAAGATTACATGGGAACTAGGTAACACACAGTGCAATTGTAGTACATTAGGGATCACAGAAGACATAAGCAGAATCACATTGAAACATACAAGGGGTAGTACACATGCTGAAGCTAAAGGGGAAAAGTACTACAAACTAAAACAACAGATCATACAAACTAGTAGCAGGTAGGACAACATAATCACAAGTAGAAGAAAGTTAGGAATAATATGAATTGAAGTACCTAAAGAAACATATTGTTTTGGAACTTTTAAATGTAAATTGGAAACATACCAGTTGAAGATAGCAAATACAGAGTAAGGAGTAAGCAAATAGAATGACTAGTCTTGGCTTTCAGCCGACTAGTAACAACAAGCAATCAAGAGAAGAGCAGTAGAATGTGTGTGTGAGTAATAGAGAGTAGAAAAGATCTCCCCTATGCTAATGAGAATAGAGGCATTTATAGTATTAAACAAGCCGGAGAAATAAGGTAAGAAGCACTAATTTAACACAGTTTTAGGAAGAACCCCAATCAGAATCAATTAATGAACCGGACTCCTTTTAATCAGGGAATTATAGTTCAAACGGATACAAGTTGTATTAAACAAGGAAAAGAATCAATTACAAGACTGATTTTACCATATTAGGAGTAGTAAAAGCATGTGGCACATAATAAAGACTAAATGCAGAATATTTCAAGTAAGGAAATTATATGTCAAATAATTAACGACATATTTGTGCCCATAAATAAGGTGGAGTACAATTTTAATTCTGAAAATTGGTTCAAAGAATCACGAATAAGATCAATACTAACTAAGGAAAGTATCACACAAACAGGGAATTAATTCAAAAATCAATAGAGAATAATAAGGAAAATACACGAAATCACAAATTCAAGGAAGATACTACAGCTTTACGAAAAATGCACAGAACCAATAATCAATAAAACGAATAATCGGACCTATTAGTCGATAAATAGCATGTGTTGAACAAATATGAGAGAAACCCTAAGAAAGTAGTTGAAAGAACAGTAGAGATTCAGAAAACCTTAGCAATCAATTAGAGCAAGAAGCATAGAACACATAGGGCATTCGTGAAAATCCAGAAAGTTCATGAGGGACTCGCAAACAATATTGCAAATAGATTCAAACTTTCAAATAGAACCCAGAGGTATTAGGGTTTCTTAACTAAAATGAATCGAACAAAAGAGAAGAATCAGGTGATGTTTAAACATGCTGGAAATCATAAAGTAATTGCTAAAAATCGAAAAGAAATCGTTTTGCAAAAGGGTTTTGAACCCTAGTTAGGAAAATGAGGAAATCGTTTGAAATCGAAGAAATCTTTTGAGGAAAACATATGAGAACCTTAAAAGACGCATAGAACCATCACAGATCTAAAAAGATCGGAGGACTTAAAGCTAGGGTTTCGTAGAGACAACCCAAAGAGAAGGAGAAAAGGCCTAAGAACCACTGGTCCTAGCCGGAAACAAAGGAACCTTACTCGGACGGCTATGGACGGCTGGAGAATAGCATGAGAGGTCATGGGAGATGAGTGGAATGCTTCAGGTTCTCTTGAGGCCCTCAGGGTAATGATGATCCGACATGGAAGGAGAGCCACAAGCTGGGTGTTGTGGTGAGACCACCATGGTCACCGACAAAGTAACGACATGCGAGGACTACGGCGGCTCTAGCAGAGAGCATTTGAGAGAGATGAGAGCATGAGGGGCAGAGAGAATGAGAGGGAAAATGAGGGGGGGGGGAAGGGTAGTCTTTAGGGTTTATTTTGGGTAACAACTAATCTGGGCCGTTAATCTTAATTGATCAATGACTCAGATTAATTGTGGGGTTGGGCTGGGTAGGAATTTGGGTCAGGGCTAGGTGAATTGGGTTAATTAAAAAAGATGGGTTGGGGTTTAATTTGGGCTATATTTTAAAATAAAGTGGCTAGTTATTAAATACCCATCAAAATTAGATAAATAATTAATAAAAATAGCTAATAATTACATAAAAATGAAATTAAGGCTGAATAAATAAAATTAAAGTAATTAGCCAATATTAAAAATATAAAATGACCAATTATTGATTTAAATAGTATAAAATGTACATTTAGGCTATAATTGCAAAAAATTAGTAAGTATAGCTAAATAATGCCAAATTGGCTAATTTACGAAATAATTGAATCCTAATAGGATTAAAATAATATATTGAGCTGGGAAATATATTGAAATCATTTGTAATGTAATTTATGAATAATTATTGAATATGAAGTACTGAATAAATAGGAAAATAAATTGATAAAAATATGGAAAAATACCAATTATTATAAAAAGTGATTTTGAAGGTATATATGCATGTTTTAAAAATAATTTGAGGAACATTTGGGTATCAACATGGTATCAGGACCGTAGTTTGGTTCCGGAGCCCGGTAGAGGTTCGATATAATATTTATGTCATGTATGTAAAGTTTGGTAAGAAATGGAAGTCATTTGACGTGATTCGAACCCGTAAATGCAAAGTTTGATGTTTAAGAAGTTTTGGAAATTTTCATTGATTTTGGGGTTAAATTCGTTGTTTATGATGTTATTTTGGTGATTTGATCGCACGAATAAGTCCGTAGGATGTTTTTGAGGTTGTGTGCATATTTGGTTTGGAGCCCCGAGGGCTCGGGTTAGTTTTGGATAGGCGTCGGGGGGATTTTTAGGCTTAAAATCTGGTGTTTGCGCAGTCTTCTGGTGTCCAGATCTTTGACCTTCGCGTTCGCGGTGCAAGTCACGCGAACGCGATGCACAGGTTGGGTTGGGGGCAAGTTAAGACTACGCAAACGCAGGGCTTTGGTCGCGAACGTGGAGCTTGGGGGAGATGCTCTACGCGAACGCGAAGAGCCTCACGTGAACGCGTAGCACAAAGGGGACCTGGGAGAGCGTAGTTCTGGGACTCTACGCGAACGCGTCCATGGGATCGCAAACGCGTAGGGTAAGTGGGGGCTGGGAGGTCATAACACTACGCGAACGCGGCCTGAAGCTTGCGAACGCATTGGCCTGGAAAGCTAGGCCAACGCGAACGCTGCCAAGGGCCCCTGAACGCGATGCACATTTTCGCCCAGTTATTGTTTTTGGTAAAAAACCGAACCCATTATGGGATTAGGCCCAATTTTCATAACTCTTTCTTCACTTCAGTTTGGATGATTCTTGGAAGAAAACTTCACCACAACTTCATAGGTATGTAATCTTAAACTCATTTTGCTTCAATATTTATTAACACCCATTAGATTTTTAGGCCTAAAACATGAGTTTAAGGGTAGAAATTAGGGATTTGGGTAGAGTTAGGGCATTTTGATTAATGGGGAATTAAACCTCATTTTGGGTCGGATTTAAAACCTAATTACATATTCGGGCTCGTGGGTAAATGGGTGATCGGGTTTTGGTCCGAAACTTGTGTTTTGACCAAGCGAGCCCGGGGTCGATTTTTAGATTTTTGGGAAGAATGTTAGAAAGTCTATAATTAAGAATTGGAATTTTATTATTTAGCGTTTATTGATGTTATTGAATCAATTATATTTATATACAATTGCTTTGGAGTCGAGTTCAAAAGGAAAAGCGGTGATTGAGGCGTGATTTTTGGTCGTGGAAGTCGAGGTAAGTGTTTGGCCTAACCTTAAATTGAGGGAATAGGCGTTGAGTCTTATGTCCTATGTGTTTATTTCATGTTCAACGTATAGGTGAGGTGACGAGTACCTATATGTTGGTGTCAAGCATGCCCATGAGTCGGATATTATGAATTATGTGATTTCCATTGATATTTACTGTGTTTTGGATTAAATTTCGCTTTGGTGGTGGTTCATTTGATGGAAATTATTGGTTGTGAGTACTGTTAAATATTTGTTTCGGTTGAGGAATATTTCGTAAAGTTATGTACCTGAGTGAGATTGGTTATAGCTGTGTTCCTTGCCGGGACGGTGTTATTTCTGTTGTTGTTCCCTTGCCTGGATGTTATGATTTATTGTTATGGTTCATGTTGTTGATTTCTTCCTTGTCAAACTGTTGTTGTGATATTATTTGGGTGAGTAAGAGTGTAAATGATGAAGGGTGATGCCGCATGTTTATTTAATGTGAGGACGAGAGTGTAAAAGAACGAAGGGTGATGTCGTGCCATGATATGATATTAAAAATACGAAGGATAATGTCGTGTCATTTTTATTTAATTATTGTGAGGATGAGAGTAAAAGCACGAAGGGTGATGCCGTGCACTTGTTTTGGTGAGGATGAGAGCAAAAGCACGAATGGTGATGCCATGCACTTGTTTTGGTGAGGATGAGAGTAAAAGCACGAAGGGTGATGCCGTGCACTTGCTTTCTCTGTGTTGATATTTTCTGTTGTTACTTTGATATTTAAACTGTTTTCGTATTCCGTTATACTTGTTATTTGCTATCTCTTTTTCCCCAACATGTCCCCCCCATTTATCTTGTACTTGGTTGATTATTTCCTGTTGTTGTTATTTCTTTCGTATGTTATGAAATTGCATAGGTTGTATCATTGTCGTGTCCTAGCCTCGTCACTACTTTGCCGAGTTTAGGCTCGGCACTTACTCAGTACATGGAGTCGGTTGTACTAATACTAAACCTGCACACTTTTTGTTGTGCAGATCCCGGTACAGGACCCTGTGGACATTGAGCTAGGAGGCTTCCTTCAGTCCACCTTGCGACACTAAGGTAGTCCTGCAGGCGTCCGCAGGCATTGGCATCCCCTTCCACTTCTTCATTCTGTTTTTAGTATTTCAAAATAGATGTATTTATTTCTTTCGCACCTTTATATGTATTAATCATAGATAGTCCGTGACATTGTGATTCCAAAGATCTGGGTTGGTTATTTTGAGAATTCGTAAAATTTGTGGATTTAGTTATGTATTTTTAAATTGTTCTCATTTTTATGCTTTTATTTATGAAAAGGTCATATTTTACTTGTTCTCACTTAATAATAAAGGATTTTAGCAAAAACATTGATCATTTACGTTGGCTTGCCTAGCGGGTTCAACGTTAGGCGCCATCACGGTCCCGACGATGGGAATTTCGGGTCGTGACAAGTTGGTATTAGAGCAATAGAGCGCCTAGGTCTCACAATTCACGGACAAGCTTGGTAGAGTCTGAGGGATCAGTACGGAGACGTCTGTACTTATCCCTAGAGGCTACAACGTTAGGACTAACTTCACATCTATTCTTCTCTGTCGTGCGATTTAAATTCTAAATGCTAATTGAGTTTCTATTATATTCTCTCACAGATGGAGAGAACACGTGCTTCCTCATCTACCGATCAGCAGCCCGATCCTCCAGTTGTAGCTCCTATGAGGGGCCGAGGATGAGGCCGAGGCCGTACTAGAGGCTGGGGCAGGGGCATGGCTCAGCCCAGAGCAGCAGCCCCAGTGGAGGATCCTCAGGTAGAGCTTGCCGATGAGGTTCCTGCTCAGACAGTTCCGGTTGGACCAGCTCAGGTCCTAGAGGGGTTCATTGCCACCCCGGTACTTCAGGATGGTCTGGTCCGCTTAGTGGGACTTATGGAGAGTGTGGCTCAGGCCGATCTACTTCCTACAACACCAGCCGTCTTCCAGGATGGAGGAGGGGCCTAGACTCCTACCACCCGCACACCAAAGCAGTTAGCTTCTCAGTTCCAGACTCCAGCACCTCAGACAGCTGTAGTAGCTCATCCGGGTATTGTGGCACAGGCCGTTGAAGGAGCAGCTATGTCTGTTGATGCTTTATTGAGATTAGATCGGTTCACCAAGTTGTTTCCTACTACTTTCAGTGGTGCACCATCAGAGGACCCCCATGATTACTTAGACAGTTTCTATGAGGTTCTTCGGAACATGGGGATCGTGGAGACCAATGGGGTCGATTTTGCTACTTTCCGTCTTTCTGGTCCCGCCAAGACTTGGTGGAGGGATTATTGCTATCCCAGACCAGCTAGATCTTCGTCCTTGTCTTGGGCTGAGTTCTCCGAGTTGTTCTTGGAGAAGTTTCTTCAAGTTACCCAGAGAGAGGATCTCCGGAGGCAGTTTGAGCATCTCCTACAGGGCTCTATGACAGTTACACAATATGCGACCCGGTTCATCACTTTGGCCCGACATGCTATCATGATACTCCCCACCGACTGAGAGAAGGTGAGGAGGTTTATTGACGGGCTAGCTCAGCCGATTAGACTACATACGGCTACAGAGACAGGTATTGATATTTCATTTCAAGAGGCGACCAATGTGGCCAGGAGGATTGAGATGGTCTTATCGCAGGGCAGTGGTTAGGGGTCTGACAAGAGGCCTCGTCATTTTGGCCAATTCACTGGTGCCACATCTGGAGGCAGATATTCTTTTGATAGAGGTCATCCTCCTAGGCCATTCCAGTTAACACTTCAGGTATCCCGCAGTGCTCTACCACCTCTTATCAGTGCACCGCCGCTCCAGAGCTTTCAGGGTGGTTATTCTGGTCGACAGGGTCAGTTTCAGGGCCAGAAGTCTCAGCAGCCGAGATCTTGTTACACTTGTGGTGGTCCAGGGCACATTTCCAGGTTTTGCCCCCGAACGTCTAGTGGTTCTCAGCATCAGGGTTCCCGTGCTATTGATTCCCGCACCAGGTGCACCCTCACTTCCTTAGCCAGCTAGGGGTGGAGGTCGAGGTGCCATAGGTGGAGGCCATACAGTTAGAGGTGGAGGGAAGGCTATGAGAGGTAGAGGTCAGCCCGTAGTAGGTTGACCCAGGGATGTTCAGATTGGTGGGTCTCAGCCCCGATGCTATGTTATTCCTACCAGACCTGAGGCTGAGGCCTCTGATGCAGTCATTACAGGTATGGTTTCAGTTTGCAACAAAGATGCTTAGGTTTTGTTTGATCCAGGGTCTACATTTTCCTACGT
The DNA here is from genome assembly GCA_005239495.1 of Nicotiana undulata. Taxonomy (NCBI): domain Eukaryota; kingdom Viridiplantae; phylum Streptophyta; class Magnoliopsida; order Solanales; family Solanaceae; genus Nicotiana; species Nicotiana undulata. The sequence continues at coordinate 17,290 of ML257387.1, forward strand.
GTACTCATATTTTTCTCCTTATCTGATTATGCCCTGTGATTCCCAGAGTACTCATGTATATGTATCTACACCGGTGGGTGATTCTATTGTGGTAGATCGAGTCTACCGTTCATGCATAGTGGTTATTGGTGGTCTTGAGACCCGTGTAGATCTTTTACTTCTTCATATGGTTGATTTCGATGTCATTTTGGGGATGGATTGGTTATCTCCCTATCATGCTATTCTGGACTATCATGCCAAGACTGTGACCTTGCCCTTACCGGGAGTACCCCGATTGGAGTAGAGGGGGACTCCTGGTCATTCTTCCAACAGTGTTATCTCGTATATGAAGGCTCGACGTATGGTTGAGAAGGGATGTTTGGCCTATTTGGCTTATGTTCGCTATTCTAGTGCCAAGGTTCCTCCTATGGAGTCTGTGCCCATTGTCCGTGAGTTTCCAGAGGTATTCCCTGCTGACCTGTAGAGTATGCCACCCGACAAGAATATTGACTTTTGCATTGATTTGGCTCCGGGCACTCAGCCTATTTCTACCCCGCCATATCGTATGGCCCAGCCAGAGCTAAAGGAGTTGAAGGATCAGTTACAGGACTTGCTTGGTAAAGGCTTTATTAGGCCTAGTGTCTCTCCTTGGGGTGCACCAGTGTTGTTTGTTAAGAATAAAGATGGCACAATGAGAATGTGTATTGACTACCGACAATTAAACAAGGTTACTATGAAGAATAAGAATCCTTTGCCGAGGATTGATGATTTGTTCGACCAGCTTTAGGGTGCCACAATGTTTTCTAGGATTGACTTGAGATCTGGCTACCATCAGTTAAGGATTAGGGCATCCGATGTTCTTAAGACAGCCTTTCGCACTCGGTATGGTCATTATGAGTTCTTGGTGATGTCATTTGGGTTTACAAATGCCCTAGCTTTTTATGGATTTGATGAACCGAGTGTTCAGGCCCTATTTGGATTCATTCGTGATTGTTTTCATTGATGATATTTTGATATACTCTCGCAGCCGAGAGGAGCACAAGCAGCACCTTCGATTCGTCCTCCAGACATTGAAGGACAGTCAGTTGTATGCCAAATTTTTGAAGTGTGAGTTCTGGTTGAGCTCGGTTGCATTTTTGGGCCATGTTGTGTCGGCCGAGGGTATTCAGGCGGATCCCAAGAAGATCTCAGCAGTCAGATATTTACCTAGACCCACCTCAGCTACAGAGATTCGGAGCTTCTTGGGCTTAGCTGGTTACTATCGTCTGTTTGTGGAGGGCTTTTCATCTATTGCAGCCCCGATGACCAGGTTGACTCAGAAGGGTGCACAGTTTAGGTGGTCATATGAGTGTGAGGCAAGCTTTCGGAAGCTCAAGACAGCCTTGACCACAACACCAGTGTTGGTTTTGCCCACAGGTTCAGGGCCATATACCGTGTATTGTGATGTTTCACGGGCTGGACTTGGTGCAGTGTTGATGCAGGATGGCAAGGTTATATCTTATGCTTCACGTCAATTAAAGGTTCATGAGAAGAACTATCCAGTTCATGATTTAGAGTTAGCAGCCATTGTCCACGCGTTGAAGATTTGGAGACATTATCTGTATGGTGTGTCATGTGAGGTATTCACAAATCACAAGAGTTTGCAATATCTGTTCAAGCAGAAAGAGTTGAATATGAGGCAGAGAAGATGGTTAGAGCTGTTGAAAGACTATGACATTACCATCTTATATCATCCGGGGAAGGCCAATGTGGTGGCCGATGCTTTGAACCGAAAGTTAATTAGCATGGGTAGTCCTGCTTATATTCCGGCCAGGGAGCGACCGCTTGCTTTAGATGTTCATGCTTTAGCCAATCAGTTCATGATATTGGATGTTTCTGAGATTGGCAGTGTTTTGGCTTATACTGTGACCCGTTCTTCAATATTTGATCGTATTCAGGACCGGCAGTATGATGACCGTCATTTATGTGTCCTTAGGGATACGGTTCGGCACGGAGGTGCCAAGCAGGTTACAGTTGATGATGATGGAGTCTTGAGGATGCAAGGCCGTATTTGTGTGCCTGATGTAGATGGCCTTCGTGAGTTGATATTGCAGGAGGCCTATAGTTCTTGGTATTCCATTTATCCGGGCTCCGCAAATATGTACCAGGATTTGCGGTAGCATTATTGGTGGCGGAGGATGCAGAAAGATATTTTTGCATATGTAGCACGGTGCTTGAACTGTCAGCAGGTTAAGTACGAGTACCAGAGACCCGATGGTTTGATGCAGCAGGTTGAGATTCTCGAGTGGAAGTGGGAGCGTATCACCATGGATTTCGTAGTTGGGCTCCCACGGACTTAGAGGATGTTCGATGCGGTATGGGTCATTGTGGATAGGATGACCAAGTCAGCACACTTCATTCCTATATCAATTTCGTATTCTTCGGAGAGATTGGCAAAGATCTACATTAGGGAGATTGTTCGCCTACATAGTGTGCCCGTGTCCATCATTTCTAATCGAGGTACTCAGTTTACCTCCCATTTCTGGAGAGTATTTCAGCGTGAGTTGGGCACACGGGTTGAGTTGAGCACATTGTTTCATCCTCAGATGGACGGACAGTCCGAGCGTACTATTCGGATCTTGGAGGATATGTTACGAGCATTTGTCATTGATTTCGGAGGTTCATGGCACCAGTTGTTTCCATTAGCTAAGTTTGCCTACAACAACAGCTATCAGTCGAGCATTCAGATGGCTCCTTATAAGGTGTTGTATGGTAGGCGGTGTCGGTCGCCAGTTGGGTGGTTCGATCCGGGGAGGCTAGGTTGTTGGGTTCAGAGTTAGTACAGGATGCCTTGGATAAGGTGAATATCATTCATGATAGACTTAGTACAGCCCAGTACAGGCAGAAGAGTTATGCAGACCGCAAAGTTCGCGATTTGGCATTCATGGTAGGAGACCGGGTATTGCTTCGGGTGTCGCCCATGAAGGGCGTGATGAGGTTCGGAAAGAAGGGCAAGTTGAGCCCTAGGTACATTGGTACCTTTGAGATTCTTAAGAAGGTAGGAGAGGTGGCCTACAGACTTGCTTTCCCACCGAGTTTATCAGTCGTGCATCCGGTGTTTCATGTATATATGCTTCGAAAGTATCTTGCTGATCCCTCTCATGTGCTAGACTTCAGCAGTGTCCACTTGGACAAGGATTTGACTTATGAGGAGGAGCCGGTAGCCATATTAGCCCGGCAGGTTCGTCAGTTGAGATCGAAGCGTTATCCTTTGATCCGTGTTCAGTGGAAAGGTCAGCCTGTTAGAGTCCGATATGCGGAGCCGATATCCCCATCTTTTCCCTGATTCAGGTACCTTTCTATGTCCGTTCGAGGACGAACGTTTGTTTTAGAGGTGGAGATTGTGATGACCCAAAAGGTCATCCAATGTATTTCTAGCTAATTTTGTGTTCCGAGGTCATGAAAACCTCCTTCTATCTGACCTCGGTTTGCGTGCGTAGCCCGGGCGTGTAGCCGAGAAGCCTTTATGTGAAAAACTGAGGAAAATGATAATTTTGTGTTAAAATTTGCATTAAGTTGACTTTGGTCAATATTTTTGGTAAACGGACCCGGACACGGGATTTGACGGTCCTGGAGGGTCCTTAAGAAAATATGGGACTTGGCGTATGCCCAGAATCAAATTCCGAGGTCCCAAGTCTGAGAAATGAATTTTTGAAAAAAATTGTTTTCTGAAATTATAAATGATTTTTGAAAGTTTATGTATATGTGAAATCTGTGGTATCGGGCCCGTAATTTTGTTCCGCAGCCCGGTACAGGTTCGATATAATATTTATGTCATGTCTGTAAAGTTTGGTAAGAAACGAAAGTCATTTCACGTGATTCGAACCCGTAAATGCAAAGTTTTATGTTTATGAAGTTTTTGAAATTTTCATTGATTTTGGGGTTAAATTCGTTGTTTATGATGTTATTTTGGTGATTTGATCGCACGAATAAGTCAGTAGGATGTTTTTGAGGTTGTGTGCATATTTGGTTTGAAGCCTCGAGGGCTCGGGTGAGTTTTGGATAGGCGTCGGGGTGATTTTTAGGCTTAAAATCTAGTGTTTGCACAGTCTTCTGGTGTCCAGGTCTTTGACCTTTGCGTTCGCGGTGCAAGTCACACGAACACGATGCACAGGTTGGGCTGGGGGCAAGTTAAGCCTACGCGAACGCGTCGCACAAAAGGGACCTGGGGGAGGGTAGTTCTTGGACTCTACGCGAACGCATCCACAGGATCGCGAACGCGTAGGGTAAGTGGGGGCTGGGAGGTCATAACACTACGCGAACGCGGCCTGAAGCTCACGAATGCATAAGACTAGAAAGCTAGGCCATCGCGAACGCGGACAAGGGCCCGCGAACGCGATGCACATTTTCGCCCAGTTATAAAAAACATAACCCATTACGGGATTAGACCCAATTTTCATAACTCCTTCTTCTTCACTTCACTTTGGGCGATTCTATGAAGAAAGCTTCACCACAGCTTCATAGGTATGTAATCTTAAACTCATTTTCTTCAATATTTATCAACACCCATTAGATTTCTAGGCCTAAAACATGATTTTAAGGGTAGAAAATTAGGGATGGGTAGAGTTAGGGCTTTTTGAATAATTGGGAATTAGACCTTGTTTTGGGGTTGAATTTCAAAACTAATTAAATATTCGGGCTTGTGGGTAAATGGGTGATCGGGTTTTGGTCATAACATCGTGTTTTGACCAAGCGGGCCCGTGGTCAATTTTTGGATTTTTGGGAAGAATGTTAGAAAGTCTATAATTAAGCATTGGAATAGTATTATTTATAGTTTATTGATGTTGTTGAGTCAATTATGTTTAGATACAATTGATTTGGAGTCGAGTTCAAAAGGAAAAATTGTGATTGAGGCGTGATTTTGGTCGTGGAAGTCGAGGTAAGTGTTTGGCCTAACCTTATCTTGAGGGAATAGGTATTGAGTCTTATGTGCTATGTGTTTATTTCATGTTCAACGTATAGGTGAGGTGACGAGTACCTATATGTTGGTGTCAAGCATGCCCGTGAGTCAGATATTATGAATTATGTGATTTCCATTGATATTTACTATGTTTTGGATTAAATTTCTCTTTGGTGGTGGTTCATTTGATGGAAATTATTTGTTGTGAGTACTGTTAAATATTTGTTTTGGTTGAGGAATATTCCATAAAGTTATGTACTTGAGTGAGATTGGTTATAGTTGTATCCCTTGCCAGGACGGTGTTATTTCTGTTGTTGTTCCATTGCCGGGATGATGATTTATTGTTATGGTTCATGTTGTTGATTTCTTCCTTTCCAAACTGTTGTTGTTATATTGTTTGGGTGAGGAAGAGTGTAAAGCATGAAGGGTGATGTTGCGTATTTATTTATTGTGAAGATGAGAGTGTAAAAGCACGAAGGGTGATGTTGTGCCATGATATGATATTAAAAGCACGAAGGATAATGTCGTGCCGTTTCTATTTACTTATTGTGAGGATGAGAGTAAAAGCACGAAGGGTGATGTTGTGCCATGATATGATATTAAAAGCACGAAGGATAATGTCGTGCCGTTTCTATTTACTTATTGTGAGGATGAGAGTAAAAGAACGAAGGGTGATGTCGTGCACTTGTTTTTGTGAGGATGAGAGTAAAAGCACGAAGGGTGATGCCGTGCACTTGTTTTGGTGAGGATGAGAGTTAAAGTACAAAGGGTGATCTCGTGCACTTGCTTTCTCTGTGTTGATATTTCCTGTTGTTACTTTGATATTTAAATTGTTGCCTTATTCCGTTATACTTGTTATTTGCTATCTCTTTTTCCCCAGCATGTCCCCCTCCCTTTATCTTGTACTTGGGTGATTATTTCCTGTTGTTGTTATTTCTTTCGTATGTTATAAAATTGCACAGGTTGTATCATTGTCGTGTCCTAGCCTCGTTATTACTTCGCCGAGGTTAGGCTCGGCACTTACTCAGTACATGGGGTCGGTTGTACTGATACTACACATACACACTTTTTGTTGTGCAGATCCCGGTATAGGACCCTGTGGACATTGAGCTAGGAGGCTTCCTTCAGTCCACCCGGAGACACTGAGGTAGTCCTGCAGGCGTTCGCAGGCCTTGGCGTCCCCTTCCACTTGTTTATTCGGTTTTTAGTATTTCAAAACAGATATATTTATTTCTTTCGGACCTTTATATGTATTAATCATAGATAGTCTGTGACATTGTGATTCCAAAGATCTGGGTTGGTTATTTTGAGAATTCGTAAAATTTGTGGATTTAGTTATGTATTTTTAAACTGTTCACATTTTTATGCTTTTATTTATGAAAAGGTCATATTTTACTTGTTGTCACTTAATAATAAAGGATTTTAGCAAAACAATGGAGAATTTACGTTGGCTTGCCTAGCGGGTTCAATGTTAGGCGCCATCACGGTCCCGACGGTGGGATCTTCGGGTCGTGACACCTTTTTTTCCTCAAAACATTTTTCTTAAACCTCACTGGCTCACACTTTGAGTGACAAAAGTGGACCCAGCACGAAACACTTTCGCTTCCCTCTTCTCCGTCAGACTGTCACTATACACCACAAAGAGATCCAAATTTCTAATTTAGGTCGTGATAGCGCTCAACGCCTAGGTTAGGCAAGCCAACATTAATCAACTAATGGGTTCCATTTATTTTACCAAAACATTTCCAACATTTACTTAGCTTAAATTTAAAGCATTCGATGATAACGAGACAATTTAAAACTGAAATAATCAAAAGCAGTCGTAATTAAGTAACCACATCCCAAAAGAGTAGTCTACCAATGTGCGTGCCAGGAACTAGTGTCACAAGTATATGGGCATCTAGTAAAATGTACAAAAGAATATATTTGTCCTATTGCCTGAAATAGAATAGACACTCAAAATCAAGAGGAGACTCCAACACGTTGTTGAACGGCATCAGAAAGGAGCAGCTCACCGTGGAATCTCGACTCAAATATCAAGAACGCGCTACAGACAGGTAGCTAGATGCACCTGCCTTAGATCCTGTACAGTTAAGTACAGAAGCGTAGTATGATTACATACACAATATGTACCCAGTAAGTATCTAGTCTAACCTCAAAGAAGTAGTGACGAGGGGTCGACTTGACACTTACTACGGCCAAACAATATATTTAAATATGAGGCTAAGCATGGATATTAAGGCTAGATAACTAATAATAACAGGAAATGACAATACTTTCCATAAATATACATTTCAATTTCTATCAATTCAATTAAAAATTTTATGTTTCAAGATATTTAAAGAAGGTTAGAGTCACAGAAAGTGACAAGCAAATAGCATGCGTATATAATGCCGAGGACGTACGACCCGATCCAACAAAATAATAAAATGTGCATTGTCGAAGGGTTGAATGGCGCAAACCATAGATGCCATAGATGCATCTATTAACCTGCCGAGGTGAACGCCCGCTCCCATGAGAGTAGTGGAAAGAATCACTCCGCTCGCAGAAAATAATTGCGAAGCGGTCACATATAAACATTATATTGTTCCTCAAATCCCATTTAAAATGATAAATTACTTGAAACCTTCAAATTCTTAAGATCTTGAAATGAATTTCTATCCAATACAAATAGTGCATATAATCAATTAACAGTGTTCGCAAATCATGGTGTAAACCTAAAAGCATGAGCAGTTTGAATGGACTGACGAGTGCCAACAAGCTCTTAGGGACCTATAGTTGTATCTATCAAATCGCCTTTGTTAACCAAACCAAAAGATGGTGAAAGATTTCTCATTTACCTCCTTGTGTCAGAAGTAGCGGTAAGCGTGGTGTTACAACGAGAAGATAAAGGTAAACAATCCCCAATTTATTATGTTAGTAAATATTTACTAGATATTGAGACACGGTATCCACACTTGGAAAAACTTGCTTTAGCGTTAATTATGGCATCTAAGAAGTTACGACCTTATTTTTAATGTCATCCTATTTCTGTTGTAACTACATTCGCCCATAAGAAACATAGTGCATAAACAGGATTTATCAAGTAGATTAGCCAAATGACCTCGAACTGCAATAAAATCGCAGGTGTTAGCAGATTTTGTAGTGGATTTTAGCACGAATTTAGTTCCTGAAGTAGAGAATGAACTATAGGTGTTTATCAAAGCTAATCTAGGTACTTGGACCCTATTTACTGACAGTTCCTAACACGTTAAAGGAGCAGGTTTAGGAATTATTCTAATTCAACCTTCAGGCGAAGTCATAAGACAAGAAATAACATGTTATCCAATCACTAACAATGAGGCAGAGTACGAAGTAGTGATTGCAGGCTTGGAATTGGCACGAGAGCTTAGTATCGAACAAATTGTGATCACAAGTGGCTCGCAGTTGGTGGATACCCAAATGCAGGGGACTTACGTGGCAAGAGAGAGAGGCGAATGCACCAATACCTAAGGTACGAGAATTGCTTAGACAATTCTAAACATGGAAAGCCGTGCAAATACCTAGGGAGAAAAATGCTGAAGTAGACGTGTTGGCACTTGATCAAACGAAGAGTGAGGTAAATTTTAATAATTTAACTTGGGATTGGAATAACGAATTTGTCAATTTTTTGCAGTATGGTATCTTTCCTGAAGATAAGAAGAAGTCACAATTGCTATGCTAGAAAGCTGATTCGTACTGCTTAATTCGTGGAAATTCATATCGTAAGATGTTTGGTTGGACCTTTAGCACAGTGCCTCGGTCCATCACAAATGGAGTATGCAATGAGAGAAGTACGTGAGGGGTATTTCGGTAATCATACCGGAGGAAGATCGTTGGTGAAAACATTAATAAGAGTGGGATATTATTGGCCAAAGATGGAAGAAGAAGCAAAAAACTTTGTATCTAGGTGCGATAAATGTCAACGATACGCCAATAACATGTGTCGTCTGGAAGAACTGTTGCATTCAATTATTTAACCATGGCCCTTCATGAAATGGGGCATGGACATCGTGGGGCCGTTGCTTGAAGCTAAAGGAAAGGTACGATTAGTTAGTTTTAATAGATTATTTCTCAAAATGAGTAGAAGCAGGTGCTTTCAAACAGGTGCGGGAAAAAGAAGTCAGGGATTTTATTTGGCGAAACATTATATGTCGATTTTGATTTCCAAAGAAAATTGTATGTGACAATAGCCCAAAGTTCATAGGCACGAAAATCACATAATTCTTTCAAAATTGGCAGATCAAACGAATTACATCTGCACCTTACCACGATGCGGTCAACGGACAAGTTGAATCGACAAATAAAGTTATTATCAAAAACTTAAAGAAGATATTCGAAGAATCAAAAGGCAAATAGCCAGAGTATTACCATGGGTGCTATGCGCTTATCGAACAACAACAAAAAATAGTAAGGGTGATACTCCATTTCCACTTATGTATAGTGCAAAAGCTTTAATTCCGTCGGAGATAGGTGAACTAAGTATGAGGTACATGTATGCCATTGAAGAGGAAAATAAGAAAGAGATGTCAGTAAATTTGGATTTATTAGAAGAAAGGAGAGAAGCAGAATTAATTTGAATGGCGGCTAAAAAATAGATGATTGAATGATATTACAATAGGAAACCTAATTTGAGGTACTACAAGATTAGGGACTTCATCCTCAAAAAGGTGTTCTGGTCAATAAAAGCGGCCAATGCAGGAAAATCGAGCCCAAATTAGAAAGGCCCATATAGGGTTCGAGGCATTGCTGGAAAATGAGCATACGAGTTGGAAACCATGGATGGCAAGATGCTACCGTCGAACTGGAATACGGTCCATTTGAATAAGTATTACTTCTAGGCGAGGAAACTACACATGTTCAGGTAACACGCAAGTTCGATTCTATTTTTGTCTTTAGAATTTTACTAAGCATTTTAGATAAAAGGAAAAACGTTAGCGAGTACCAAATGATGATATTAGATCCGAAAGACACGCGAAATACAGAATTATTCCAGATCTAGGTTGGAACTTTTCTTATAGGAAAAGGGTTATGCAGTCATCATCTAAGTAATTATCTCTGAGTCCCATTCATATATTCCTTTTCAAGGAATGGATAAAAAGAAAAGAGTAATCTAGTATTCGAGATTTCATACTTCCAAGCTCCAATATTGGGGGGACTATGCATGTAGAATGAAGGAAAAGGAACCAAAAGCATAGTTCAGCCTGAATCAAAACCTTGAAGAAAACTTGATAACTTTTTAAAGGAGTTCGAACTCGTGAATAGGATGTAAGATATTCCCACGATTTTTTAGGTTAAGGACATAGATCTAGTCATAGGATAATAGACCCAAAATTGTAAACCTGCTATAATAAAATCAATTATGAATGTGTTGTATGAACAGTTATCAAAATGATGTACGAAATTTATTTGAAAGTTCAAAACATAAAACTTACTCAAATTATTTCTCTTTTCATGTCTACTTCATGTCTCATATATGTCACGACCCGTTTTACCCTCTGAACGGTCTCGCGACGATACCTAGTCTCTACGACTAGGTAAGCCTAACAATTTCAGAAGTAAGACAAACAGAAATAGTAACAGTAAAGAAACGATAATACTATGAGCTAGCCGCTCGGCTGCTATAACTTTTACTTTTCACAAGACCCGGAATATCACAATCACAAGCTTTACACAAGTAAGCTCTATACAACGGAAATAAGAAATGTATATCTGACTATCTACTAAGTCTGTAATGGAGTAGACGGGGACACGTGGGATTCTGCGGATGCGGCAGAATTACCTCGCGGTCACCAAGAATGCTGCCTGGGTACTCCTAACCGAAGCGCTGTGTACCGGTACCTGGATCTGCACATGGGGAAAACATGCACAGGAAAGGGCGTGAGTACTCCACATTCGGTACTCAGTAAGTGCCAAGCCTAACCCCAGTCAAGTAGTGACGAGGTCAGATTGAGGCTCTACTGAGTTTGAAAACATAATAAGACCGTTATAATTTAACAGTTAAGTAAACGACAATAATTAACGGAAAATAAAGTAAACCGGAAAGAACGAGGTGAATAAATCTCAGTTCAGCACAACATATAATTCAATGGATAATCGTGCAATGCAATACAAGGGGAAAGGTCCCGGGTCTCGGCCCGTAGTCCCAATTTAAATATGCAATGCAGTACAGGGGGAAAGCTCCCGGATCTCGGTCCGTAGTCCCAATTTAAATATGCTATGCAGTACAGGGGGAAAGCTCCCAGATCTTGGTCCGTAGTCCCAATTTAAATGTGCAGTGCAAGATGTATACCGGATGCAGCGTAATTCAACAGTTTAGGGAAAACAGTAGGCAATATAGAGTAAAATACTTCATCAAGGTTCAAATAGTAGTAGTAGTGGAAAATCTAGTAACATCGGTTGACATGTTTAAATCTTAAGTTGATACTCAGGTTAAAACGATCACAATAATAATAGAAATGAAAATGAGGTATGACATAGAAAGAACGAAGGAAAACCAGTAAAAATAACCCATGCACGCACCCGTCACCTCACGTACACGGGGTTTTTATAGTGAAAGTGTTAAAAAAATGCCTAAGGGAAAAATCCCCAACACAGAGTTAGGCAAGCCACTTACCTCGGCTGTGCTACTCAACCAATAATCACGCTCTTGCCACGAATATCCAACTCTGGGTGGCCCAAATCTATTCAATTCGATTGCATAATGTAAATATCATTTCAAGAAATCAAAACAACTAATTAATTCAGAACTAATACGCGAAATTAGAAAATTTGACCAAAACACCCCTCGGACCCACATCTCGGAATCGGGTAAAAGTTATATTTCCCGGACACCTATTCACTCACGAACTCACTCAAATAAGAATAATCGAAATCCGATGTCAAGAACTCCCCAATTCTCATATTTTTTTTGGTTGGGGAGTTTCATCAAGTTTCCATGGGTTTTCACCCGTTTTTGTTAGTTAAACTAAGGAAAACGATGGGGATTAATGGTCTAACAATGAATTAGGATTAGAAAATGTTACCTATGATCCTTTTCTTCAAATCCCACTGAAAATCGCCAATTCCCGAGCTCTCAAACGATTTTGGACTTATGAATTTTCAACCCTAGATTTTGGAATAAACAAGACAGGAATCTCGCACCTGCGTTCCCTTGAACCGCACCTGCGGAAAATGCATCGCAGGTGCGAAAATCACTTAAGTCCCATGGGGTCGCACCTGCGGTCGTTTGGTCGCACCTGCGGTCCCGCCCCTGCAGAACCCAGGTCGCACCTTCGACCACTGGCTACCCCACACAAAACCGCACCTGCGAACAAGGCCACCACACCTGCGGAAAAACCATCGCAGGTGCGAAACACCAGAAGCAGGTCTGGTTCAGCAATTCATTAGAGTTCCGAACTCACCCGTTAGGCATCCGAAATAACCCCGAGGCCCCCGGGACCTCAACCAAACTCACCAACTGACCCAAATACCTTATTCGAACTTGGTCGGGCCTTAAAAACACACCCTATAACATCAAAATCATCAATTATGCATAGATTCAAGCCTAAGAACTTAGTAATTTCTAAGAATTCACATTCGACGCCGAATCATGCCTTAACTCGTCCGAATGACCTAAAAGTTTGCACACAGTTCATAAATGACATTCCGGACCTGATGTCGCTTTCGGAATTCCATTCCGAGTCCGATATCAAAATCTCACCTATCGGCCGAAATCGCTGAAATTCTAACTTTCGCCAATTCAAGCCTAAATCTACACCCGACCTCGAAAATACATTCCGAACACGCTCTAAACCCCAAAATCACTCAACGGAGCTAACGGAGTCGACAATATTTCATTCCGGATCTGTCTTCACACAACTCTAGCTACGGCTCAATTTCTAAAGCTAAAAATCACCTTAAAGGTCTATATGACCAAAATCACTCTGAATTTCGCCGCTCAATGCTCCGACAAGTTCCATTAACATAATAAGGCATGGGAGAAGTAGTTATTAGGGGATCGGGGCGCTAACTCTCAAAACGACCGACCGGGTCGTTACATTCTCGCCCTCTGAAGAAAATCGTTCGTCCTCGAACGAGTATAGAAACATACCTGAAGCTGTGAATAGATGAGGGTACTAACTCCGCATGTCCTGCTCGGTCTTCCAAGTCGCCTCCTCGACCGGATGACCCCTCCACTAAACTTTGACTGAGGCAATATTCTTCGATCTGAGCCTCCTGACCTGCCTGTCCAATATAGCCACAGGCTCCTCAACATATGATAGATCCTTGTCCAACTGGACTACGCTGAAATCCAAAACATGGGTCGGGTCCCCGTAATACTTCTGGAGCATGGAAACGTGGAATACCAGATGAACTTCTCCAGATTGGGAGGCAAGGCCATCTCATAAGCAACCTCCCCAACCCGCTGCAACACCTCAAAAGGGCCAATGAACCTCGGACTCAGCTTACCCTTCTTCCCGAATCTCATGACACCCTTCATAGGAGATACCCAAAGAAAAACTCGATCACCAGTCATAAATGCCAAGTCATGAACTCTCTGGTCCGCATAACTCTTCTGCCTGGACTGAACGGCGCGAAGTCTCTCCTGAATCACCTTCGCCTTGTCCATGGCATCCTGGACCAAATCTGTACCCAACAATCTGGCCTCACCCGGCTCAAACCATCCCATTGGAGACCTACACCGCCTACCATACAAAGCCTCAAACGGCGCCATCTGATTGCTGGACGTGTAGCTGTTATTATAGGCAAACTGTGCAAGAGGCAAGAATCTATCCCACGGCCCTCCAAAATCCATCACACAGGCACGGAGCATATCCTCCAGAATCTGAATCATGCGCTTGGACAGTCCGTTCGTCTGGGGGTGAAATGATGTACTGAGATCAATCTGGGTACCCAACTCACTAAGCAAGGCTCTCCAGAAGTGCGAGGTGAACTGAGGACCTCGATCTGATATAATAAATACCGGTACACCGTGCAACCGGACTATCTCCCGAATGTTGATCTGAGCCAACCTCTCAGAAGAATATGTAGTCAACACTGGAATGAAGTGGGCTGATTTGGTCAGCCGGTCCACAATCACCCAAATAGCATCATGATTCCCCAAAGTCCGAGGAAGTCCAACTACAAAGTCCATGGTGATTCGCTCCCAATTCCACTCTGGAAGCCTAATCTGCTGAAGTAATCCTCCCGGTCTCTGATGGTCAAATTTGACCTGCTGGCAATTGAGACACTTGGCTACGAACTCTGCTATATCCTTCTTCATCCTCCGCCACCAATAGTGCTGTCTCAGATCCTGGTACATCTTCGCGGTACCCGGATGGATGGAATACCGCAAGCTATGGGCCTCCTCAAGAATCAACTCCCGAAGTCCATCTACGTTGGGCACACAAATCCGGCCCTGCATCCTTATCACGCCGTCATCACCTACAGTCACATCCCTGGCATCACCCTGCCAGACTCTATCCTGAATAGCCCGAAGGTTGGGATCATCATACTGGCGCTACCGAATACGATCATAAAGGAAAGATCGAGCAACAACGCAAGCAAATACACGGTGAGGCTCAGAAAGATCCAGCCTCACGAACTGACTGGCTAGGGACTGAATATCCAAGGCTAAGGGCCTCTCCGCTGCACGAAGATATGCCAAGCTACCCAAACTCTCCGCCCGGTGACTCAAGGCATTGGCCACCACATTGGCCTTCCCCGGGTGGTATAATATAGTGATGTCATAATCCTTGCGCAACTCCAACAACCTACTTGGCGCAAATTAAGATCCTTCTGCCTGCATATGTGCTGCAAACTCTGGTGATCCGTGAATATCTCACAGGGAACACCATATAAATAATGACGCCATATCTTCAAGGCGTGAACAATCGCTGCCAACTCAAGATCATGCACAACGTAGTTCTTCTCGTGCACCTTCAACTTTCTGGATGCGTAGGCAATCACCCTACCGTCCTGCATCAACACTACTTCTAGGCCAATCCTCGAAGCATCACAATAGACTGTATAGGACCCCAAACCTGTGGGTAATACTAACATTGGAGTTGTAGTCAGGGCTGTCTTGAGCTTATGAAAGCTCTCCTCGCACTCCTCAGTCCATATAAAAGGTGCACCCTTCTGGGTCAGTCTGGTCATGGGTGCTGAAATGGATGAAAATCCCTCCACAAAACAGTGATAATACCCGGCCAAACCGAGGAAACTGCGAATCTCAGCAGCTGAAGACGGTCTAGGCCAACTCTGCACTGCCTCCACCTTCTTCGGATCTACCGTGATCCCATCCGAAGATACCACATGGCCTAATAATGCCACAAAATCAAGCCAAAATTCACACTTAGAGAATTTGGCATACAACTTCTTCTCTCTCAAGGTCAGAAGCACGGTCCTCAAGTGCTCCTCATAGTCCTCCCAGGACTGAGAATATACCAGGATGTCGTCAATGAACACGATGACGAAAGTATCAAGATACGGCCGAAATACGCTGTGCATCAGGTGCATGAAGGCTGCTGGGGCATTGGTCAGCCCAAATGACATAACAAGGAACTCATAGTGGCCATATCTGGTCCTGAATGCAGTCTTCGGGATATCCGGCTCCCGAATCTTCAACTGATGATAACCCGAACGAAGATCAATATTGGAGAACACCCTAGCACTCTGCAACTGGTCAAATAAATCATCAATGCGGGGCAATGGGTACCTGTTCTTCACTATCATCTTATTCAGCTACCGGTAGTCGATGCACATACGCATTGAACCATCATTTTTCTTCACAAATAACACCGGAGCACCCCAAGGTGACACACTGGGCCTGATGAAACCTTTATCAAGCAACTCCTGCAACTGCTCCTTCAATTCCTTTAACTCAGGAGGAGCCATGCGATAGGGAGGAATGGAAATGGGCTGAGTGCCCGGCAACAAATCAATGCCAAAATCAATGTCTCTGTCGGGTGGAATACCCGGAAGATCAGCTGGAAAAATGTCAGGATAGTCCCTCACAACTGGGACTGACTCAACTGTAGGGGTGTCAGCACTAGTATCCCTCACATAAGCCAAATACGCATCACACCCCTTTTCAACCATCCGTTGGGCCTTAAGGAAAGAAATGACTCGACGTGGAATATACTCTAAAGAACCTCTCCACTCTAACCTCGGTAGTAGTGGCACAACTAGCGTCACGGTTTTGGCGTGACATTCAAGAATAACATAGTGGGGCGACAACCAGTCCATGCCCAAGATAACATCGAAATCTACCATACTGAGTAATAATAAATCAGCCCTAGTCTCAAAGACGACCGATATACGTGGTCCACAGCCAGAGAATCTCCCACAGGAGTAGAAACATAAACGGGGAAACTCAAAGAATCCCGAGATATCCCCAAATGTGAGGCAAAATAAGAATACACATATGAATATGTGGAACCTGGATCAAATAATATCGATGCGTCCCTATGACAAACAGGGACAATACCTGTGATGACTGAATCTGAAGCAATAGCCTCGAATCTGGCTGGAAGGGCATAATATCTGGCCTGGCCTCCCCCTCTAAGGCGACCTCGACCTCCCCGATCTCCACCTCGAGCTCCCTGATATGGTGGGGTGGCAGCTGGGGCTGGAAGAAAAGCTGGAGGACCTGGTGGAAGGCGTGGAACCTGATAAGTCTGAGGTGGTTCACCCCTCCTAGCTCTAGGGCAATCTCTGATCGCATGGCGAGGGTCACCACACTCGAAACAACCCCTCGGAGGACGTGACGGCTGCTGCTGACTCTGAACTGGCCTTCTGGACTGACCAGTAATAGCACCTCGAGCTGAAGGCACCTGAGATACTGGTGGTGCATAATAAGGCTCCTGAGGTCTAGGAGGAACTTGAATACCACTGGCTGCTAGGAGAGCTGAATGAACGAGGCGACTCACAAAACCCCTGCCAAAGCGTGATGCAGGTGCACGAACTCCTGAAAAGTGACCAGTCTCTCGAGACCTCTTGGCCTCTCTCTCCTCCCTGTCACAGGCTAGCATAGTCTCAATCCTCCAGGCAATACTCACGGCCTGCTGGTAAGCAATATCTATCTCCAGCTCTCTGGCCATGCTCGTCCGAATACTGGGATGGAGTCCCTCAATAAAGCGTCGAACCCTCTCTTTGACGGTGGCAACAAAAGCTAGTGCATGACGAGCCAAATTGCTGTAACGAACCGCGTACTCTGACACAGTCATAGTACCCTGACGTAACTGCTCAAACTCTGCACGCCAAGCATCTTTGAGGCTCTGAGGGACAAACTCAAGTAGGAACATCTCTGAGAACTGAGCCCAAGTAAGTGAAGCTACTTCATCCGGATTGCTCAACTCAAAAGCACGCCACCACTGATAAGCTGCTCCCCTCAGCTGGAAAGCGGTGAATAAACCCCACTCGTCTCCACAATACCCATAGTGCGGAGAATGCGATGACACCCCTCAAGAAAACCCAAGGCGTCATCTGAAGCTAATCCGCTGAACTCAGGTGGGTGGTACTTCTTGTACCTCTCAAGACGGAGCTGCTCAGACTCCGATGCAACTGCTCTGGCCTCATGCTGAACTGGAGCTGCTGGAGGCATAGGGATATACTCTAGAACCTGCCCCATATGAACCCTCTGCTCAGGAGTACGGGCTGCGGGAGTCTGTGCCTCTCCCCCGGCCTGGGATGTAGCTGGGGCTATCGGAAGTAATCCCGCCTGAGACAGAGTACTGAAGGCACTCAAGAACTGAGCTAAGGTCTCCTAGAGAGCTGGAGTAATAGCAGGAACCTCCGGTGCCCCTCCAACTGTAGCTGCTGGGGAATCCTCTGCCTCTTCTCTCGCTGGTGCTCGGGCGGCACCGCATGCTCGTCCTCTTCCCCAGCCCCTGCCTCTGGTGGCTCCGACTGGGGGCTCGGGTGCCTGATCATCAATACGTCCGGTACGAGTACGAACCATTTGTAAGCAAGAATAGAATAGAGTTTAATAGTTTTGATGACAGTAACTAGCACGATAAGGGATTCCAAGAAGTACGATTTTTTTTTCTTAACAGTTGCATAGCCTCCTGAAGATAGATACGAACGTCTCCGCACTGATCTGCGAGACTCTAATAAACAGGCTTGTGATTGTGACTCCTACGAACCTAGAAGCTCTGATACCAACTTGTCACGACCCGTTTTACCCTCCGAACGGTCTCGCGACGGCACCTAGTCTCTACGACTAGGTAAGCCTAACAATTTCAGAAGTAAGACAAACAGAAATAGTAACAGTAAAGAAACGATAATACTATAAGCTAGCCGCTCGACTGCTATAACTTTTACTTTTCGCAAGACCCGGAATATCACAATCACAAGCTTTACACAAGCAAGCTCTATACAACGGAAATAAGAAATGTATATCTGACTATCTACTAAGTCTGTAATGGAGTAGACGGGGACACGTGGGATTCTGCGGATGCGGCAGAATTACCTCGCGGTCTCCAAGAATGCTACCTAGCTCTCGGGTCTCGGCCCGTAGTCCCAATTAAAATATGTAATGCAGCACAAGGGGAAAGCTCCCGGATCTCGGTCCGTAGTCCCAATTTAAATATGCTATGCAGTACAGGGGGAAAGGTCGCGGATCTCGGTCTGTAGTCCCAATTTAAATATGCAGTGCAAGATGTATACCAGATGCAGCGTAATTCAACAGTTTAGGTAAAATAGTAGGCAATATAGAGTAAAATACTTCATCAAGGTTCAAATAGTATTAGTAGTGGAAAATCAGGTAACATCGGTTGACATGTTTAAATCTTAAGTTGCTACTCAGTTTAAAACGATTACAATAATAATAGAAATGAAAATGAGGTATGACATAGAAAGAACGAAGGAAAACCAGTAAAAATAACCCATGCACGCACTCGTCACCTCACGTACACGGGGTTTTATAGTGAAAGTCAGTTAAAAAAAATGCCTAAGGGAAAAATCCCCAACACAGAGTTAGGCAAGCCACTTACCTCGACTGTGCTACACAACCAATAATCACGCTCTTGCCACGTGTATCCAACTCCGGGTGGCCAAAATATATTCAATTTGATTGCATAATTTAAATATCATTTCAAGAAATCAAAATAACTAATTAATTCGGAACATATACGCGAAATTAGAAATTTTGACCAAAACGCCCCTCGGGCCCACATCTCGGAATCGGGTAAAAGTTATATTTCCCAGACACCCATTCACTCACGAACTCACTCAAACAAGAATTATCGAAATCCGATGTCAAGAACTCCCCAGATTCTCAGATTTAATTTGGTTGGGGAGTTTCATCAAGTTTACATGGTTTTCACCCATTTTTGTTAATTAAACTAAGGAAAACGATGGGGATTAATGGTCTAACAATGAATTAGGATTAGAAAACGTTACCTATGATCCTTCTCTTCAATTCCTACTGAAAATCGCCAACTCCTGAGCTCTCAAACGATTTTGGACTTATGAATTTACAACCCTCGGATTTTGGAATAAACAAGACAGGGATCTCACACCTGCGGTCCTTTTAACCGCACCTGTGGTACCGCACCTGCGGAAAATGCATCGCAGGTGCGGAAATCACTTAAGTCCCCTAGGGCCGCACCTGCGATCGTTTGGTCGCACCTGCAGTCCCGCCCCTGCGGAAACCAGGTCGCACCTGCGATCACTGGCTACCCCACCCAAAACCGCACCTGCGAACAAGGCCACCGCACCTACAGAAAAACCATCGCAGGTGTGAAACACCAGAAGCAGGTCTGGTTCAGCAATTCATTAGAGTTCCGAACTCACCCGTTGGGCATGCGAAACAACCCCGAGACCCCCGGGACCTCAACCAAACTCACCAACTAACCAAAATACCTTATTCTAACTTGGTCGGGCCTTAAAAACACACCCCATAACATCAAAATCATCAATTATGCATAGATTCAAGCCTAAGAACTTAGGAATTTCTAAGAATTCACATTCGACGCCGAACCACGTCAAAACTCGTCCGAATGACCTCAAATTTTGCACACATGTCATAAATGACATTCCGGACCTGCTGTCGCTTTCGGAATTCCATTCCGAGTCCGATACCAAAATCTTACCTATCGGCTGAAATCGCTGAAATTCTAACTTTCGCCAATTCAAGCCTAAATCTACACTCGACCTCAAAAAAAAATTCCGAACACGCTCCCAACCCCAAAATCACTCAACGGAGCTAACAGAGTCGACGAAATTCCATTCCGGATCTGTCTTCACATAGCTCTAGCTACGGCTCAATTTCTAAAGCTGAAATTCACCTTAAAGGTCTATATGACCAAAATCACTCTGAATTTTGCCGCTCAACGCTCCGACTAGTTCCATTAACATAATAAGGCATGGGAGAAGCAATTATTATAGGATCAAGGTGCTAACTCTCAAAATGACCGACCAGATCGTTACAATATATTTGCACCAATATGAAAATGAACGTCATCTTCATCATTATCGTTAATATAAAAGGGCCCTCTTTTATAAAAAAAACGTGTATATGAAAGCCACGGTCTATTAAAGCATTGTAAGTGCAAGAGAAAGCTCAAATAATAAAAAGGGTAAAAAGAATGCGAACAAAGCAATAAAGACATTTATATATATTAACCCTAAAGCATAAGGGCGGTATATCAGTCATCCAACCCCAAAAGAGAGGGTCAACAAAAACAAACCTTCCAAAAAGTTGTTGAAATAAAGGAAAAGAAACATAAGGGAGTTCCAAATAAAAACCAACAAAAAAGCGGAAAAATGGAAAGACTAAGTAGAATCATCAACGGGAGAGAGGGATCAACTTGGGGAGAAGAGGCTTGAACATCAGCTTCGCCAGGAACAAGTCCATCTCCATCACCCTTAGAACCATATGGTCAAAAATTTCCTTGCTGGTATTCTCGAGGCGAGTGTTCAGAGCCCAGCTAACATCCAGCAATAACTTATCCTCGTGAGCCTCGTAGTCCTTCTTCTGCTAATCAATTTCTGTTCTCAGCTCTTCTTTTTCTGCTTCCGAGGATTCATAAGATGTCTTCAAGGAGCAAGAGAACTTTCCAATAACTGAATTTATCTTTAGAGGTGCGGAAATCTTCCTGATCTTGGGTAAGTGTTTGATCCAATTCACCCGCGTAAACCTCTTTTTGATTAAGGAGTTCTTTGAAACCCCTTATCTCTTCAGTAGCCTTAGAAAGTTGTTCAGCAAAAGGGTATTCCAGTCTATCCTTATCCTTCCGGACTTGACTGGAAGAAGCTTTTTCAAGCGCTAACTCAGCGGAAACCATTCTCATTTGTTGTTCCAAACCTCCGTTCTCTTCTACAAGAACGTCATTTTTCAATTGAATACCTTCAAATTGTTCTTTCTAGTTTTCAGCCTCGGTATGCAATTCAATTACTTGTTGGTCAGTCTGAGAGACCCTTTTTCATAAGCTCAATACCTATCAAATTAATCTACGAAAAAATAGGAGAAGGAGAGTTACGAATAAGAAAAGGGAAGGAAGGAAATGTAAGTAAAGTTATACCTTAAGAGAAGAATGAACAATGTCATTCATTAAGGTCAAGGAATTATGACCTTCTAACTTCTTCTTCTCCACGGGTCCTAACAATGGCTTCAGCCACACATCAACTTGTCTAGACTTCCTCAATATATTTCAACCCTCAGGGACCCAATTACAATGTTTCTCATTTCCCGCCTGCTGCTAGAAGGCTCAGCTTCTACATGAGAAGCAACAACAGGACCGACAACTAGAGTAACATCGGGTTAAGACACATGGGGGTTAACACTAGATGAAACTAGAAGGGAAGCAAGAGGTAATTCTTCATAAACAGGCCCAAGGCCTTCTTCACCCTCAAAACCATAGGCGAACTACCTATCAACAGGACTTGATGGAGGATTAGCTGTGTTACTAGCGTCTTCACCATAAATTTCTAAAGGAGTATTTTCTAGCTCATAAATGAGTCTGAAGGGCATGAACATGATGGAGGATCATGAGGGACAGGGTTTCATCATCAAAAACCACGCGTCTCCTGACACGTGGTTTTCTTACCAAAGAACCTTCTTTTACCTCCTCTTCATCATCTGACCTACGAGATTCATCAATTTTCCTCTTGGAGGAAGAAGCACTCAAAATCCATTCTTGAGCAAGACTTACAGAAAGTCTGGTTGATGGGACAGATGTCGGAGTACAATAGCATACCCTAATAAAAAAGGGATGATGAAAAACTTACATATGAACAAGTAAAAGAAGGAGAAGAACTACGAGGGGGAAGAGCACCGATCGTCTTCACTTTCCAACCGAATTTTGGTGAAAGATATTTCAAAGATCTTTTATTCATAGGAGCAGCAGTCAACATCTTTTCTACCCAAGAACTGAAGTCGGGAATTTCTTCAAAGACTTTCATGGTTGCTGAGAAAATGAATATCTGGTTACATGAAGAAATTCAAGACATCAAAATGGAAAATACATGTTTTCTTCACCCATTAACTCACTAGTAGGGGTAGCAACAAAGCAGGCGTACCAGCCACGATCTCGGTCATCCTCGGGGCAAACTAACACCATTTTACTTCTATCCACAAGGGAAAGGCCCTTTCACGAAACAACTTGGGAAAGTAATAATGAAGTAATTGACAAAAGATAAAAGGAACGGATACCAAATCCGATAAATAGTGAAGGCATGCCACAGCCCTCCGCACAATGGGACCAATCTGGCAAAGGAAACCATTAGAATAGCGACAAAACTCGATGATCGCTGGATCAATGGGAGGCCTAAACCCTAAAGTGAAAGGGTAGGTATAAACGAAAGAAAAACAAGCATGGTAAGAGGTGATTCTTTGACTGGCACCAGGGATTAAAACTGAGAAGTATAGTCTCCAATAGCATTCTCGTCGAACTGAGGAAAAAAGACCAGGAGTTATTAAACTTTGGTAAAGTTCAGCAGGGTTAAGAGATGTTATAGAAGAAACTTTATTCCTTAGGGTCTAACGATCTGATACAAAAGAAAATTCTAAAAGAACCATCTCAACAACTGTAGGCTCATGCACAGGTTCATTCAAGTCCCTATTTCTAGAAGAGAATCTAGGGGTCAAAGGAGCCCTAGGTTTAGAAGAAGATGGGCTTGCAGAACTAATTTGAGAAGAGGAACCACGAGTAGATAACAAACCAAGGCTATGAAATCTACCACCTCTCCTACTCCTAGTATGGGCAGTATAAGGAGCAAGCTCATCGACGATGACAACTTTGCAAGGGTCTAGTGTTGACGAAGACATATTTAACAAAGGAAATACAGAGGAAAGGTAAAGAAATATGAAGAAGGGTTAAGATGATGGGTACAGAAGGAAGAAGGTTTCAAGAAATAAAAAAAGATTGAAGTATTTATAAGGAGATACAATCGTCATTAAAATTGATCATTATGAAGTCTTACAATGGAACTGTCACTTCGGGATTGACGCAATCACAGGAAAAATGCAAAAAGCATAGAGAAACTGAAGAACAAATCATAAGAAGCGATGTGGCATGGACATTAAATTAATATGACATATGTCGCATCGATTTTGAGGAAACATATAATACTCGAGAAACGCTGACAAAGAATTCCCGCCATAAAAAACTTAACACTTCCTAGATTCAGTTGAGAATATTTAGAAAGTGAGGGGACTATATGAATCGGTGGAAAAAAGACATGACACATGGGCTATCAATAAGCTGACAGGGCATGATATGCGGAACATCGATGATAGGACAAGTGTCGTTCTTAACTAGATGAGTTAAATAATATAGCAAAGTCACGAGAGAAACAACCATGGAGTTACGCTTAAGAAAGATACCAGACCTGACAAGTGACAGCTGTAAAAGGAGAAACAAGAACGAAACGAATAAAAGTTGTAAAGAAGGGAAGATACACGAACCTGACATAAATAGGAAGGAAAATAGGCGCAGTTACAAGGAAACTTTTTTCATAAATATTTTCGCTATGATTGAACGTGGTAACGAGCAATCAATACAATTAAAACCATTAGTGAGCCCAAATTAAGTAAGGGAACATTTACAAAAGCTCCTATATAAGGACTGAAATCTCATTTGTAATGGCAAGTAACAATGATTATTGAAATTCATACAGTTATTATTTGCTTTATTCTCAAAGCTTTAAGCCGTAAGTTTGGGAGTGATTACTAGTTCATTTCTTATTTTCTTTGTTAATCATTTTCATTCCTTCATGTATTCTTCCAAAATTGTTGGGAAACTGGAGTAAATCTTGGTTATCAGTAACCCGATTTCTTCTCGATATTGACTTTGATCGAGAAATCTATTTTTGGGTCAAACAATAATTATGCAATATGGATGGATAATGCAGATGGGCACTGCTCCAACAATTCAGCATGGCAAATCATCAGGCAGAGCAATCAAAAGAACCTTGCTTTGAACAATGTTTGGCACAAATCCATTCCGTTCAAAAATATATGTCCTGACGTGGAGATTATATAAAGTAAAACTACCTTTTAATGAAGTCATCAACATGTTCAATAGAACTAGCAATCAAATTTACTCCAGGTGTTATTATTGCTACAACCCACAAAGTGACTCAATTCAACACTTTTTATTGAGGAAGAAGCTGCTACATATATTCAGAATTTCTTTGGAGCTCCACTTCGTATTACTCATAAACAATGGAATATTAAGAGAGTTTTCAATATATGGTAGGAGCTGAAACCCAAAAATGAAGTCCACAAATTAAATTGCAACTTATGGCAGTTGTGGTTAGTTGGGAACTATGGAGGAATTTGACTTCTTGCAAATATGGTGAGAAAAAAACGTTCTGTAAAAATAAGTTTGAGTATCACACTAGACTATCAAAGCTTCCTTAGGTATGGCATATCCTAATGTTAAACTTACTGGATGACGGGCCGATACATTGGACATTATTGAGTGTAACGACCTGGTCGGTCATTTTGAGTGTTAGCGCCCCGATCCCCTAATAACTGCTTCTCCCCTGTCTATTTATACTATTGGAATTTGTCGGATCATTGAGTGGTGAAATTCAGAGTGATTTTGGACATATAGTCCTTTAATGTGAATTTTAGCTTTAGAAATCGTACTGTAGCTAGAACTCTGTGAAGACGGATCCGGAATGGAATTTTTGTCGACCCCGTTAGCTCCGTTCGGTGATTTTGGGGTTAGGAGCGTGTTCAGAATGTGTTTTCGAGGTCGGTCGTAGATTTAGGCTTGAATTGGCGAAAGTTAGAATTTCGGCAATTTCGGTCGATAGGTGAAATTTTGACATCGGACTCGGAATGGAATTCCGAAAGCGACAGCAGGTCTGTAATGTCATTTATGACCTGTGTGCAAAATTTGAGGTCATTCGGATAAGTTTAGACATGTTTCGACATCGAATGTGAATTTTAGAAATTTCATAAGTTCTTAGGCTTGAATCTATGCATATTTGATGATTTTGATGTTATGAGACGTGTTTTTAAGGCTCGACCAAGTTTGAATGAGGTATTAGGGTTAGTTGGTGGTTTTGGTTGAGGTCCCGATGGCCTCGGGTGTGTTTCGTGTGTTCAAACAGGAATTTTTAGCCTAAAACTCCTTGCAGGTTTTTCTGTTTTTTCACAAGCAGCTTTTTGTTCAATGCGATCGCAGGTCTCCCTCCGCGATCGCATAAGGTAAATGAGGGGAGGCCTGGAATTGTTCTCTGCGATTGGAAGATAGTGTTCGTGATCGCATTTTGTTGGAAGATTTGTCTTCGCGATCGCATGCCCTATATCGCGGTCGCATAGTGTATCAGTGGTCTGGGGAAGTTCCAACATTTTGTTTAGTGCGGTCGCGAGGCCCCACCTGCGATCGCGTAGCTCTGGAGCGTGAAGGTACGCGATCGCAGACCCATAGACGCGTTCGCATAAGGCAAAAATTGGCGCGTGGGAGATTTCTCTCCGCGATTGCGACTCATTGTGCGCGATCGCATAGAAGCAATAACTGGGCAGTCTTTCTAAAAACCCAAATCCGAGGGTTTATGTTAGTTTCACCATTTTTTATTCTGAGAGCTCGTGGAAGGAGATTGTTGAGGACTTTTGCACCTGGGTGATTTGGGTAAGTGATTTCTAACCTATTTAGATCGAATTCCATGATTTCAATCTTAAATTCAACCTTTAATTTCAAAATATGTGGGTAGAAAATGGGAAAAATGGGAAGAAGTTCATAGGCCAAATTCTTGAGTTTTTATTGGGTGTTTGACCTCCGATTTGAGAGATTCTCATTTGGGTACACTTGTGAGTGAATGGGGGTTCGGAAAAAGTAATTTTTACCCGATTCCGAGACGTGGGCCCGGGGGACCTTTTGGGCAAATTTCCTAATTTCGCGTATTAGCTTCGAATTAATTAGCTATCTTGATTCCTTAAAGTGTTATTTAAATTATGTAATTGGAGTTATTAGATTTGGGCTACCCGGAGTCAGATACTCGTGGCAAAAGTGTGGTATTGAGTTGATTAGCGTAGTCATGGTAAGTGGCTTGCCTAACTCTGTGTTAGGGATTTCCCTTAGGCATTTTTATACTGATTTTTCTATGTGGACTCCGTGTACGTGAGGTGACGAGTGGGTACACGGATCATGGTTGCTAAATTCTCGCTTTTCCTTCCATGAAATAACTTATTTCATTCCTATATTACTGCTTCATGTTATAACTGATTAGTTAGCATAGGAATGAGCATGCCTACATGTTTTTACTTGAATTCCCCGTATTTGCTACTATTTGCTCCATGCTTAAGTAGTTTTACCTTATTTCTGCCTATTGATTTCTTGAATTATTTAATTAAGCCGTACCCGATAGCATTCTGCAACTCATATTTAAATTGGGACTACCGACTGAGATCCGGGGGCTTTCCCCCTGTATTACATAGCATATTTAAATTGGGACTACGGACTGAGATCCGGGAGCTTTCCCCCTATATTGCATAAAATATTAAAATTGGGACTACGAACTGAGATCCGGGAGCTTTCCCACTGTATTGCATTGCATATTTGCTGTTGAGATATATGTTGTGCAGAGCCGAGGGCCTCTCTTTATTATTTCTTTCGGTTTTCCTTTAAATTATGCTTATTTTAGCTATTTATATCTCACTGTTCAAATTTATAACTGTCTTATTTTCAAACTCAGTAGAGCCTTAACCTGACCTCGTCACTACTTGACTTGGGGTTAGGCTTGGCACTTACGGAGTACCGAATGTGGAGTACTCACGCCCTTTCCTGCGCATGTTTCCCCATGTGCAGATCCAGGTACCAGTACACAGCGTTTTGTCTAGGAGTACTACAGCACTTTCTCAGGAGACCGCGAGGTAATTCTGCCGCGTCCGCAGAATCTCACGTGTTTCCATCTACTCTACTATAGGCATAGGAGATAGACATATACACATTTTCTTTATTCCAATTGTATAGAGCTATAGTTGTATAAAGCTTGTGACTTGGTGATATTCCGGGTTTTGGGAAAGTAAAAGATGTACATGCCGAGAGGCTAAGTTTTATAGTATTGCTTCTTCTTTACTGTTCTATTACTGTTTGTCTTATTTTCCGCAAATTTAGGCTTACCTAGTCGTAGAGACTAGGTGCCGTCACGAGACCGTTCGGAGGGTAAATCCGGTCGTGACAAGTTGGTGTCAGAGCGTCTAGATTCATAGGAGTCACAAGTCACAAGCCATTTTATTAGAGTCTCGCGGATCGGTCCGGAGACGTGCGTATCTATCTTCGAGAGGCTATGTAACTGTTAAGAACGATCACATTCTTTGGAATTCCTTATCGTTCTAGTTCTTGTCATCAAAATTCTTAAACTCTATTCTATTCTTTCTTACAGATGGTTCGTACTCGTACCGGACGTTCTGATGACCAGGCACCCGAGCCCCCAGCCAGAGCCGTCAGAGGCAGGGGCCGGGGTAGAGGACGAGCACGTGGTGCAACCCGAGCACCGGCGAGAGCAGAGGCAGAGGACCCCCCAACAGCCACACCTGGAAGGGCACAGGAGGGACCTATTATTACTCCCACCCTCTAGGAGTCATTGGCTCAGCTTTTGAGTGCCTTCAGTACTTTGTCTCAGGCGGGCCTACTTTCGGTAGACCCAGCTACATCCCAGGCCGGGGGAGGGACACAAACCCCCGCAGCCTGTACTCTTGAGCGGAGGGTTCATATTGGGAAGGTTCCAGAATACATTCCTATGCCCCTAGTAGCTCCAGCTCATCATGAGGTTAGGGCAGCTGTTCCTGAGGCAGAGCAGCTCCGACTCGAGAGGTACAAGAAGTACCACCCACCTGAGTTCAGCGGACTAGCTTCAGATGATGCCTTGGGTTTTGTTGAGGAGTGTCATCGCATTCTCCGCACTATAGGTATTGTGGAGACGAGTGGGGTTTCTTTCACTTCTTTCCAGCTGAGGGGAGCAGCCTATCAGTGGTGGCATGCTTTTGAGCTTAGTAGTCTGGACGAGGCAACTTCACTTACTTGGGCTTAGTTCTCTGAGATGTTCTTACTTGAGTTTGTCCCTCAGAGCCTCAGGGATGCTTGGCGGCGGAGTTTGAGCAGCTACGCCAAGGTACCATGACTATGTCAGAGTATGTAGTCCGTTACAGCGATTTGGTTCGCCATGCACCAGCTTTGGTTGTCACTGTCAGAGAGAGGGTTTGACGCTTTATTGATGGACTCCACCCCAGTATTCAGACGAGAATGGCCAGAGAGATGGAGACAAATATTACTTACCAGCAGGCCATGAGTATTGCCCGGAGGATTGAGACTATGTTAGCCCGGGACAGGGAGGAGAGAGATGCCAAGAGGTCTCGAGAGACTAGTCATTTTTCAGAAGCCCGTGCACCAGCAACACCCTATGGTAGGGTTTTTTTGAGTCGCCCCGTTCATTTAGCTCTTCCAGCAGCCAGTGGTATTCCAGCTCCTTCTAGACCTCCGGAGCTTTATTATGCACCACCAGTATCTCAGGTGCCTCCTGCTCGGGTGCTATCACTAACCAGTCCAGCAGGCTACTTCAGAGTCAGCAGCAGCCGCCATGTCCTCCGAGGGGTTGTTTTGAGTGTAGTGACCCTCGTCATGTGATCAGAGATTGCCCAGAGCTAGGAGGGGTGCGCCACCTCAGAATTATCAGGTTCCACGCCTTCCACCAGGTCCTCCAGCTATTCTTCCAGCCCCAGCTGCTACCCCACCTTCTCAGACAGCCCGAGGTGGAGGTCGGGGAGGTCGAGGTCGCCTTAGAGGGGGAGGCCAAGCCAGGTACTATGCTCTTCAAGCCCGTTCAGTGGCCATTGCTTCAGATTCAGTCATTACAGGTATTGTTCCCGTTTGTCATAGGGATGCATCGGTATTATTTTACCCAGGCTCTACATATTCGTATGTGTCTTCTTATTTTACTTCACATCTGGGCATATCTCGGGATTCTTTGAGTTCCCCCGTTTATGTTTCTACTCCTGTGGGAGATTCTCTTATTGTGGACCGCGTATATCGGTCGTGTTTGATAGTTATCAGTGGTTTTGAGACCAGGGCTGGTTTATTATTACTCAGTATGGTAGATTTCGATGTTATATTGGGTATGGACTGGTTGTCTCCCTACTATGCTATTCTTGATTGTCACTCCAAGACCGTGACGCTGGCTATGCCAGGATTACCGAGGTTAGAGTTGAGAGGTTCCTTAGAGTACACTCCCAGCCGAGTCATTTCTTTTCTTAAGGCTCAGCGGATGGTTGAAAAGGGGTGTGATGCGTTTTTGGCTTATGTGAGAGATGTTAGTGCTGAGACCCCTACAGTTGAGTCTGTCCCTATTGTTTGGGACAATCCTGATGTTTTTCCAGCTGATCTTCCGGGTATGCCGCCCGATAGAGACATTGATTTTGGCATTGACTTGTTGCCGGGCACTCAACCCATTTCCATTCTTCCCTATCACATGGCTCCTCCTGAGTTAAAGCAATTGAAGGAGCAGTTGTAGGAGTTGCTTGACAATGGTTTCATCAGGCCCAGTGTATCACCTTGGGGTGCTCCGGTGTTATTTGTGAAGAAAAAGGATGGTTTGATGTGTATGTGCATTAACTACCGGCAGCTGAATAAGGTGACAGTGAAGAACAGGTACCCATTGCCCCGCATTGATAATTTATTTGACCAGCTATAGGGTGCCAGGGTGTTCTCCAAGATTGATTTGCATTCGGGCTATCATCAGTTGAAGATTCGGGAGCCGGATATCCCGAAGACTGCCTTCAGGACCAGATATGGCCACTATGAGTTCCTTGTTATATCATTTGGGCTAACCAATGCCCCAATAGCCTTCATGCACCTAATGCACAACGTATTTCGGTCGTATCTTGATACTTTCATCATCGTGTTCATTGATGACATTTTGGTATATTCTCGGTCCTAGGAGGCCCATGAACAGCATTTGAGGACCGTGCTTCAGACATTGAGAGAGAAGAAGTTTTATGCCAAATTTTCTAAGTGTGAATTTTGGCTTGATTATGTGGAATTATTAGGAAATGTGGTATATCGGATGGGATCAAGGTAGACCCGAAGAAGGTAGAGGCGGTGCAGAGTTGGCCTAGACCGTCTTCAGCTACGGAGATCCGTAGTTTCCTCGGTTTGGCTGGGTATTATCGCCGTTTTGTGGAGGGATTTTCATCCATTTCAGCGCCCATGACCAGACTGACCCAAAAGGGTGCACTTTTATATGGACTGAGGAGTGTGAGGAGAGCTTTCAGAAGGTCAAGACTGACCTGACTACAGCTCCAGTGTTAGTATTCCCCACAGGTTCAGGGTCCTATACAGTCTATTGTGATGCTTCGAGGATTGGCCTAGGAGCAGTGTTGATGCAGGACGGTAGGATGATTGCCTACGCGTCCAGACAGTTGAAGGTGCATGAGAAAAACTACCTTGTTCATGATCTCGAGTTGGTAGTGATTGTTCACACCCTGAAGATATGGCGTCATTATTTATATGGTGTTCCCTGTGACATATTCACGGATCACCGGAGTTTGCAGCACATATTCAGAAAGAAGGATCTTAAGTTGCGCCAGCGTAGGTGGTTGGAGCTACTCAAGGATTATGATATCACTATATTATACCACCCGGGGAAGGCCAATGTGGTGACCGAAGCCTTGAGTCACCGGGCGGAGAGTTTGGGTAGCTTGGCATATCTTCGTGCAGCTGAGAGGCCCTTAGCCTTGGATGTTCAGTCCTTAGCTAGTCAGTTCGTGAGACTGGATCTTTCTAAGCCTCGCCGGGTAGTTGCTTGTGTTGTTTCTCAATCTTCTGTTTATGACCGCATTCGGGAGCGCCAGTATAATGATCCCAACCTTCGGGCTCTTCAGGATAGAGTTCGACAAGGTGATGCCAGGGATGTGACCATAGGTGATGATGGTGTGATGAGGATGCAGGGCCGTATTTGTGTGCTCAATGTAGATGGACTTCGGGAACTGATTCTTGAGGAGGCCCATAGCTCGCGGTATTCCATCCATCTGGGTACCGCGAAGATGTACCAGGATCTGAGACAGCACTATTGGTGGCGAAGGATGAAGAAGGATATAGCAGAGTTTGTATCCAAGTGTCTCAATTATCAGCAGGTCAAATGTGAGCATCAGAGACCGGGAGGATTACTTCAGCAGATTAAGCTTCCAGAGTGGAAGTGGGAGCGGATCACCATGGATTTTGTGGTTGGACTTCCTCGGACCTTGGGGAAGCATGATGCTATTTGGATGATTGTGGACCGGATGACCAAATCAGCCTATTTCATTCCAGTGTTGACTACATATTCTTCTGAGAGATTTTCCCAGATCTACGTTCGGGAGATAGTCCGGTTGCACGGTGTACCTGTGTCCATTATATCACATTGAGGTCCTCAGTTCACCTCACACTTCTGGAGAGCTTTGCATAGTGAGTTGGGTACCCAGATAGATCTCAGCACAACATTTCACCCCCAAACTGACGGGCAGTCCGAGTGCACGATTCAGATTCTCGAGGATATGCTCCGTGCGATGGATTTTGGAGGGTCATGGGATCAATACTTGCCTCTTGCAGAGTTTGCTTATAATAACAGCTACCAGTCCAGCATTCAGATGACGCCGTATGAGGCTTTGTATGGTAGGCGGTGCAGGTCTCCAGTAGGATGGTTTGAACCGGGCGAGGCCGGATTGTTGGGTACAGACTTGGTTCAGGATGCCCTAGACAAGGTGAAGGTGATCCAGGAGAGACTTCGCACAACTCAGTCCAGGAAGAAGAGTTACGCGGATCGGAAGGTTCGTGACTTGGCATTCATGGCTGGTGATCAGGTTTTGCTTCGGGTATCGCCTATGAAGGGCGTCATGAGATTCGAGAAGAAGGGTAAGCTGAGTCCGAGGTTCATTGGCCCTTTTGAGGTGTTGCAGCGGGTTCGGGAGGTTGCTTATGAGTTGGATTTTCCTCCCAACCTAGCAGGAGTTCATCTGGTATTCCACGTTTCCATGCTCCGAAAGTATCACGGTGATCCGACTCATGTTCTGAATTTCAGCTCGGTCCAGTTGGACAAGTATCTATCATATGTTGAGGAGCCTGTGGCTATATTGGCCAGGCAGGTCAGAAAGCTTAGGTTGAAAAATATTGCCTCAGTCAAGGTCTAGTGGAGGGGTCACCCGGTCGAGGAGGCAACTTGGGTGGCCGAGCAGGATATGCGGAGTCAGTACCCTCATCTTTTCACATCTTCAGGTATGTTTCTATACTCATTCGAGGACGAATGATTTTTCATAAGAGGGGGAGAATGTAACGACCCGATCGGTCATTTTGATAGTTAGCGCCTCGATCCCCTAATAACTGCTTCTCCCCTGTTAATTTATGCTATTGGAATTTGTCGGAGCGTTGAGTGGTAAAATTCAGAGTGATTTTGGACATATAGTCCTTTAATGTGAATTTTATCTTTAGAAATCGGACTGTAGCTAGAACTGTGTGAAGATGGATCTGGAATGGAATTTCTGTTGATCCCGTTAGCTCTGTTGGGTGATTTCGGGGTTAGGAGCATGTTCGGAATGTATTTTCGAGGTCGGTCGTAGATTTAGGCTTGAATTGGCGAAAGTTAGAATTTCGGTGATTTCGGCCGATAGGTGAAATTTTTATATCGGACTCGGAATGGAAATCCGAAAGTGACAGTAGGTCCATAATGTCATTTATGACCTGTGTGCAAAATTTGAGGTCATTCGGATAAGTTTAGACGTGTTTCGGCATCGAATGTAAATTTTAGAAATTTCATAAGGTCTTAGGCTTGAATCTATGCATATTTGATGATTTTGATGTTATGAGACGTGTTTTTAAGGCTCGACCAAGTTTGAATAAGGTATTAGGGTCAGTTGGTGGTTTTGGTTGAGGTCCTGGGGGCCACGGGTGTGTTTTGGGTGTTCAAACGGGCATTTTTGGCCTAAAACACCTTGCTGGTTTTGCTGGTTTTTCACCAGCAGTTTTTTGTTCATTATGATCGCAGGTCTCCCTCCGCGATCGCATAAGGTAAATGAGGGGAGGCCTGGAATTGTTCTTTGTGATCGCAAGATAATGTCCGCGATCGCAGTTTGTTGGAAGATTTGTCTTCGCGATCGCATGCCCTATATCGCGGTCGCATAGTGTATCAGTGGTCTGGGGAAGTTCCAACATTTTGTTCAGTGCCGTCGCGAGGCCCCACCCGCGATCGCGTTGCTCTGGAGCGTGAAGGTACACGATCGCAGGCCCATAGGCGCGTTCACATAAGGTAAAAATTGGCGCGTGGGAGATTACTCTCCGCGATCGCGACTCATTGTGCGCGATCGCATAGAAGAAATAACTGGGCAGTCTTTCTAAAAACCCAAATCCGAGGGTTTATGTTATTTTCACCATTTTTTATTTTGAGAGCTCGGGAGAGACGATTTTTGATGACTTTTGCACCTGGATGATTTGGGTAAGTGATTTCTAACCTATTTAGATCAAATTCCATGATTTCAATCTTAAATTCAACCTTTAATTTCGAAATTTGTGGGTAGAAAATGGGAAAAATGGAAAGAACTTCATAGCCCAAATTCTTGAGTTTTTATTGGGTGTTTGACCTTCGATTTGAGAGATTCTCATATGGATAGACTCGTGAGTGGAATGGGGGTTCGAAAAATGTAATTTTTACCCGATTCTGAGACGTGGGCCCATGGGACTTTTTGGGCGAATTTCCTAATTTTGTGTATTAGCTTCGAATTAATTAGATATCTTGATTCCTTAAAGTGTTATTTACATTATGTAATCGAATTTATTAGATTTGGGCCACCCGGAGTCGGATACTCGTGGCAAAAGCGTGGTATTGAGTTGATTAGCGCAGTCAAGGTAAGTGGCTTGCCTAACTCTGTGTTGGGGATTTCCCTTAGGCATTTTTATACTGATTTTGCTATGTGGATGCCGTGTACGTGAGGTGACGAGTGCGTACACGGGTCATGGTTGCTAAATTCCCGCTTTTCCTTCCATGACATAACTCATTTCATTCCTATATTACCGCTTCATGTTATAACTGATTAGTTAGCATAGAATGAGCATGCCTACATGTTTTTACTTGAATTCTCCGTATTTGCTCCATGCTTAGGTAGTTTTACCTTATTCTTGCCTATTGCTTTCTTGAATTGTTTAATTAATCTATACCCGATAGCATTCTGCATCTCATATTTAAATTGGGACTAGCGACTGAGATCCGGGAGCTTTCCCCCTGTATTGCATAGCATATTTAAATTGGGACTACTGACTGAGATCCGGGAGCTTTCCCCCTGTATTTCATAACATATTTAAATTGGGACTACGGACTGAGATCCAGAAGCTTTCCCCCTGTACTGCATTGCATATTTGTTGTTGAAATATATGTTGTGCAGAGCCGAGGGCCTCTCTTTATTATTTCTTTCAGTTTTCCTTTAAATTCTGCTTATTTTAGCTATCTATATGTCACTGTTCAAACTTATAACTGTCTTATTTTCAAACTCAATAGAGCCTTAACCTGACCTCGTCACTACTTGACTGGGGTTAGCCCTAGCTGCTGCCCCACCATCTCAGGCAGCTCGAGGTGGAGGTCGGGGAGGACGAGGTCGTCCTAGTGGGGGAGGTCAAGCCAGATACTATGCTCTTCCAGCTCGATCCGAGGCCATTGCTTCAGACTCGGTTATCACAGGTATTGTTCCGTTTGTCATAGGGATGCATCAGTATTATTTGACCCAGGTTCCACATATTCATATGTATCATCTTATTTTGCCTCTCATTTGGGGATATCTCGGGATTCTTTGAGTACCCCCGTATATGTTTCTACTCCTGTGGGAGATTCTCTTGTTGTGGACCGCATATATCGGTCGTGTTTGATTTCTATCAGTGGTTTTGAGACCAGGGCTGATTTATTATTACTCAGTATGGTAGATTTCGATGTTATTTTGGGCATGGACTGGTTGTCGCCCCACTATGCTATTCTTGATTGTCACACCAAGATCGTGACGCTGGCTATGCCAGGATTACTGAGGTTAGAGTGGAGGGGTTCGCTAGAGTATACTCCTCGTCGAGTCATTTCGTTTCTTAAGGCTCAGCGGATGGTTGCAAAGGGGTGTGATTCTTATTTGGCCTATGTGAGAGATGTTAGTGCCGACACCCCTACAGTTGATTCAGTCCCAGTTGTGAGGAATTATCCCGATGTTTTTCCAGCTGATCTTTCGGGTATGCCGCTCGATAGAGACATTGACTTTAGCATTGATTTATTGCTCGACACTCAGCCTATTTCCATTCCTCCCTATCGCATGGCTCCTCATGAGTTGAAGGAGCAGTTGCAGGAACTGCTTGATAAGGGGTTCATTAGGCCCAATGTATCGCCTTGGGGTGCTCCGGTGTTTTTTGTGAAAAAGAAGGATGGATCGATGCGTATGTGCATTGACTACAGGCA
>ML257389.1:0-22867 GCA_005239495.1 Nicotiana undulata
GCACCAACATCTTCCGCTGAGCTGATAGCCTACTTGGAGGGCTCTCGACCTGTCTATCAGGACGTACGGGCATGAAACGCAGCATCCCCAGGCAAAAGGGACGTCAGTACGAATAATGTACCGAGTATGTAAGGCACATAAATACATAAGAGACATGGAAGAAATATAGAGTACATGACTCAACCCGTAAGCCTGAATAACTTTGTNTCATCGAATCATATTTCAGCCACTGTGGGCAACATCATCATCATATACCAGCTAATCAGGTGGTGGTGCGTATATAACGCCATAACCTTTCCCATATCCCATATATATATATATACATACATATATACGCGTATATAACGCCGTTTGAATATACATACATATATACGCGTATATAACGCCGTTTGAATCATATTTCAGCCACTGTGGGCAACATCATCATCATATACCAGCTGATCAGGTGGTGGTGCGTATATAACGCCGTAACCTTTTCCCATATCCCATATACATATATTTACATATATACGCGTATATAACGCCATCTGGTCATGGGTCAATGCACATGTATGAAATGCATGAAAAGTACGTAATAATCTCAATATTCCTTCCGGATAAACTTTTCCAATTGTGTATTATTCTGAGACCCATGAACATAAAATAATAATAATTCTCATGGGGAATCAAGAATATAGACACCCCTACTATTTCTATGAATAGAGTAATTTATAGAAACTGTGTATTTGCTCATTTTTTCAGTATAATTTGGACCATGCCAAAAGAAAGAAGGAATAGCCTTAACATGCCTTGAATAAGGAAACCCCCGTATAATATTCCGTTGAAAAAACCTTCGTGGATTGAACTTAGAACTAAAAATAAAACCGGATTGAATTTTGCTTATGTTTTTGAAGTCTTGAACGAATCAAGCTCCCTTTATTTGAAGCTTTTGGAACGAATTACGTTTCTGGTCTTTGAAGCCTTTGGAACTAGGAAAATGGAGAATGTCTTATGCCTTTAAGATTTTTTTTTGACATTTTTTTGTTCTTCACTTTGTCCAAATGGAATGGAAAGGATTTGTTATTAAATCTTACTAGAAATTCAAATTTTCCCTAGTTAGACACCTAGACATGGAATGACTTAAGAGTCATTCTCTTATTTTGTGGTCATTTGCCACGTTATCTTTCATTAGGGGGTTAATCTTATCTTTTTTTTTTTAAATAATTAACTAGGTAATGTCCCGTTGTCCGGTAATTAACCAATTACACGTATAATTAAGAATTATCTCAAATTATCAAAAAAAATATTACTCATTTTTAATATATTTTATACGTCATACTACCGTGGTCATATGGTACCTGGCATGGTACTAGTCCAAAATTATCGAATATTATCGCTCGACCCGAATTATATCCCAACATCCCAAACTTGGACGAAACTCATTTTCTTCGATTTGCTTACCCTCTCACTTTCACGAATTTACTCATCACTTGTTTAAAAAAGCATAATACTTATAATTCCACAATAATCTCATTCCCGAAACTACTTTACTTACGACAAAAATTTATCGTACGAAAATGCGGGATGTAACAATTTACTTATCACTTGTTTGAAATAGTACAATACTTATAATCTCCAAATAATCTTTTCCTTGGACTGATGGAAATTACTTTACGACAAATTCAATGCACAATACTACATGGTGCAACATCGTCGTAATTTAATACTGCGAAGCGTAAAATCATCGTAATGTAGTAGTGCAAGGCGTAACATTATCATAATATAATACTGCAGGACGTAATATCGATGTAATATTGCGAGGCGTAACACGGACCTCGGTCTCACTCAGTCAGACACTATCAATATGCCACTCGGGCCTTAAATAAATCAGGTTCTCGACCCAAAACAGTATTTCATTCCAAGAAATAATATCAATAAACTATGAGTGTCAAAATAATTTAGCAAGGAAGACTAAGTGAAAAATCATAATTTATAAGTGAGGAAATATCAGGAAAATAGCCCCCAATGGGTTAAAATAGATCGGCACTAGGCCCCAAACATGGCTTACAACCCAAATATATCAAAGCATAATAATACTATAAAACATATGCTTTAAAAGCAGTTTCGCAACTCAATAGTTGCCTAAAAAGGAGCATATTTCCAAGTTTCCAATTCGTGCACGCCCCACACTCGTCATCAAGTGTGTGTGTCACTCCAAAACCGTGAAAGGATGTAATGTCCGGGGTTTCATACCCTCAGGACAGGATTTAAAGACATTACTTACCTAAAACTAGCCCGAAAAGCTATTCTGCAACACGTTTGCCCCTCAAATCAATTTCCATTTGCTCTAAATCTATAAAGATTAGATTTTTCACATCAAATTATGCTAAGGGTATGAAACTCAATCGAAAAATATC
Source organism: Nicotiana undulata (assembly GCA_005239495.1). Classification (NCBI taxonomy): domain Eukaryota; kingdom Viridiplantae; phylum Streptophyta; class Magnoliopsida; order Solanales; family Solanaceae; genus Nicotiana; species Nicotiana undulata. Next base: position 2,397 of record ML257389.1, read on the forward strand.
AACTTTATGCACAAACCCCGAAATTAGGTAAAACCATATAAAGAACACTGAAATCAGAGTCCAAATGACCCCTCAAATCACCCCTAAAAGGTCTCATAATCACAAGCCCTAGTTTCACCTTTTTCTACTGATTTTCCCCAATTAAACACTGTTAATTTAGTCCTTAATATCATATAATCGAGTTATGGGGTCCAAAATCCTTACCTCAATGAATAACAATCGTTTTCCCTCTTCAAAATCGTTCCAAAAGCTCTATTCCCATTCAAAAATGGTGAAAAAGTGGGCAAAGGTCGCGGATGAGTTAAATTTATACTGCCTGGGTTTTTACTCATCGCGATCGCAGGACCCCCATCGCGATCGCGAAGTACAAAATCCCAGCCGTCCAAAATTACTCACTGCGATCGCGACTAGTACCTATGTGATCGCGAAGCTTCACCTCTGAGGCTTGTGCAATTGCGGACTTCTGACCGTGTTCGCGAAGAAGAAACGCGTGGCCCCCAGCTTGACCTGGTAACCTTACGCGAACACGACTAAACCCCACGCGTTCGCGATGAACAAACCTCCAATACTACGCGATCGCACCCCAATCTCCCCGATCGCACTATACGATTTCCTCCTAGACTTATGCAACCCTACGCGATCGCGGACCTTTTCTCGCGATCGCGATGAACAAATTGTTGTTGTGCTAACACCAGAAAACCACCAATATTTCCAAGTCCAAAAGTGCTTGTTTGAGCATCTGAAATGCACCCGAGGCCCTCGAGACCTCAACCAAACCTACCAACATATCCCATAACATCATTCAAACTTAGTCGAGCCATCGAAACACCAAAAACAACGCAAAAATACCAAAATCACATCGAATTCAAGCCTATGAACTTTGAAATTTCTAAATTCCACCATTGATGCCGAAACTATCTAAAACACATATGATTGACATGAAATATTGCACACATATCCAAAATGACATTACGAACCTGTACCAACTTCCGAAATTCTTTTTCGACCCCGATAGCCTATTTTCCACTACCGACCGATAATCACCAAAAACTAACTTTCGCCTATTCAAGCCTAATTCTACACCGTACATCACAAAAATATTCCGAACATACTCCTAAGTTCCAAATCACCTAACGAAGCTATCTGAACCATAAAATCTGCATTCCGAGGTCGTTTACCAATAAGTCAACTCTTAATTGACTTTTCCAACTATAAAGCTATTTTTAGAGACCAAGTGACTAAATTCGCACTAAAACCGTTCTGAACGCGAACCAACCAACTCTAACACATCATAAACAATATAACCAACCTATGACAAGGCAAAAATAATAATTATAATACAGGTTCTACGTAATGACCCACCGGGTCGTTACATTTAGTTTCTTAATTTTTTATTAAAAAAAATGGCATCATATAATGAAGATTGGTCGGATGGTTGTTGTTCATACTTTGATGACCCTTGTCCTTATTGTGTATGACCAAACTCGTGGCAAAATTGTTTAAATTCTCCCGGGGGTGGATTGTGCGCACAATCTCAAACCCATGAGTGGAGTATTTCTGATAGGTGTGGTTACCAAAATGGTCATTGGTATGATTGTGTATATTTGTCTGTCCCTTCCCCGATCCCCCTCTATGATGATTCTACTTTTTGTGAAGAAAGTTTTAGGGATGAGGAAGTGGAGGAAATTGATCATGGTCGAAGTGGAGAGTTCGAGCTCATGTTGGAGTGCTTACTTGAATAAGGAATCAATGAGCAAAATGCCTTGGAGGGGCTTTTGGAGAATAACTTCCAAAATGAATTGGCACTTGAAAGGTGGCACTCACAAATGGATGAAATGATTGAAGCCTTAAGGGTTCAAAAAGACTTAGAGGTGAGCGATAGCCAAGAACCTTCCTCAGAGGTTAAAGTGGAAAATCCTTCCTTGGCACTAGATCAAAACCAAGAAAAACTCTCAAATGCTCAAAATGAGAGGATGATGCTCATGTTGGAGGCCATTCTTGAAAATGAGGAAAAGCAAAACTTTGCACTCGAGGACTTGCAATATGATGTGACTCAAAATGATGAGCATATCCGCAGTTTAGAGAATCGAATGGAATCTTTAATGAGGCTCATTATGCCTCTCAATTTGAAAGTGTGGAAGGATGCCAAGGAGAGTCCAATTCCGAGGAAGAAAGTGAGCTTTACTTTGAGGAATCAAGACTTGAACATCCGCCAAATTTCTCCATGAGTATTAGTGATGGCGAAGAAAATATGGAACTAGAGTCAACCGGGGCGATTGAATATGTTTTTGAAATTGAATCTAGTCCGGGGGAAGAAGGGAATGTCAATATCCGAGAAAAATTGCAAGTTGGAGGTTTGAAGTCACATTCCAAGTATTTTTCAACATTGGAATTGTGTGGTGATATGGAAGTTGAACTACACGAATCAATGGAGGATTGCGAGGAGGAAAAACTCATACCATACATCTTACAATTTGAGGAAACTAGAAAGCAAAATGACATTCCTCACATGAAAGCCAAGAAGTGAAAAATGAAGAACTTAAGGATTAGCTTGATCGTCTACTTACCACCCCCCCAACGCCCGTGGTCACAATATTGATTCCAAGCTAGGTGCCCAGTTTGTATCATCCAAGTGGCGAGAAAGTGGTAAAGTTGACTTGCGTCGTGCCACGATGTTAAATGCGGCGCTTGGTGGGAGGCAACCCATCGTTTCTAAAAAAATTGGTCGTTTCCGAAATTTTCTTTTTTAGAATATCTTAGTATATTGTTTTGCACTATTATGCCAAGTTTCAGATTTTTTGGAGCTAAGTTGCAAATTATTGAAAGCGGGAATGCACCAAAACAGTGCTGCCCAAAAATTAACTGATAATCCCAGGTATTTCTGCACCTGCGGTCAGCGAAGCCGCAGGTGCGTCCTCACAATAGCGGAAATAGGAGCGCAGGTCCGGCTCTTCCGCAGGTGCGATATTTGTTTCCGCATGTGCTCCCTCGCAGGCGCGATTCTTTTTCCGCACGTGCGGTATTTGTGCAATCAAAACTTCCCCAACCCTCATTTCATCAGGTCAGTTTGTTTGTTCCCAAAACTCAAAAACAAAAATTATTTTTTCCTCTCATCTCTCACGCTGAAGCTCAATTCCACACAAGACTCAGGTAATTTTCCCCTCCCTTGCTCTTCTCTGTTCGTCTCCTTCTTTGTTGCTATGTATTCTTCTTCCCTTAGCCGTCTATGGCAGTTACCCTTTCCCAAAACCCCCTCTGATTTAGGGTAGTATTAGGGTGAGGATTTGGTTGAGAGTAGATTGTGTTTGTTGGCTTCAGTGAAGAACCAATTGTGGGGGAATTCTGAGTACCCAGTTTGTGAAAAACGAGCGAATGTTTTACTTCCCACAAAGTGTTCGATCAATTGTGCAAACGAAATTTGTAAGAAAAGTACCTAAAGTTCAGTGTTAATGGAGTTAAAACTCAATTGGGTACACTAATCTGGAAGTATTGAGTACAGATTAGTGGCCAAAAACCATGCCCCAATTGAAATGGTAAAAAACATTCTGGGCACTAAACCCTTGGATGAACCCCACAGGTGCGAAAGCATTTCCGCAGGTGCGGCTTCGCACCTGCGAGTCTCTCTTCGTAGGTGCGACCCCTGGTCCACTGAGAAATTTCTGCAGGTGCGCCCTGTTTTTCGAAGATGCGCAACCGCACCTGCGACTGAAGTTTCGCAGGTGCGGAAACTGGGCAGAATTATAGAAACCAGTGAGCTTGCAAATGGACCTTCCCAGGCCCATTCAACCTGGTTTTTTGACCTAATTGCAGTGTTTTAAGTTGCTTAACAAGATTCTACTGCTTGACTAACTTCGTTTTGATTTTTTATATGTGCTTTGAGCTAAAAATGGACCCGAACACGAACATAAATGCTCCGGACAGCCATGAAATCGAGGAGGATGTTGGGGAACAATTTGACGATTACCGGTTCATGTCTGCTGACTATCAACGCCGGTATTATGACAACCTCCTCACCAAGAAATTAATGCTTGATAAAGGGATCGCTGAGGATAAATTGGCCGAGTTGCTCCCGGATTATTATGGCCATTTGCAATCCTATGGATGGTCATGCTTCATTCCAACTCCTTGCAAGGTCAATGAGGAGTGGGTTCGCGAGTTTTACGCAAAACTCAAGCGTACAAACTTCGCCAACCCATAAGTCATCATCATAGGCAAAACAGTAATGTTCGGGGTGGAAGAAATTAATGATGCCCTCGTGATTCCGAACCATCCACTTGAACCAGTACAAGAGAAAGTCAACTGCGAAAATGCGACATGGCTTGTGTCAAAGTTGTATCCTGAGAGCGTCAGAGTAAAGTGGGAAAACAAAAGAAAAGGGTTGAAGTCAACTGAATTCACAGCTGAGGCTAAGATATGGCTATACATCCTTTGCAACAGGGTGTCTCCCTGTGGCAATGTCTCAGACGTGTCCTAAACCAGAGCCCTAATCATTGCTTGCCTTCTTGATGGCATCCTAGTGAATGTGGGCTATTATATTCTGAGGGAGCTGCCGTAGTATTTTCTTGACGATGGCGCAAGGTTGATGTTTCCTTCCTTGATCACTGACTTATGCAGGCGGGCAGAGGTAAAGGAGCGCATCACTGATCATTGGTTGCCTGCCGACAAGCCCTTCCACCCGTTAAGAGTAACGAGCGAGGGTAGTGCAATAAAAAGAACAAAGAGGAATGTCACCACCACCACTGCTGGATCCGGATCCTCCTAACCGACGTCTATACCAGAGGGACCTTTTGGGCAGATGAACTCCCAGTTTGCAGTCCTGCGGGACTTAGTGTCCAAGCTTCCTAGTAGGCCTTCCCACTCCCAGCCTCCGCCTGACTATTGATCCAGAGCTAAGATGCAGAAGTACTTTGATGCTCATGGTAAGATGGCAGCATCTATTACCCAACTCAACACCGCCTACACCAACTTGTCCAAGGCACTTGTTGACCTTAAAGAGGCATTTGACAAGTAAAAAGAGAAAAATAAAAAGAAAGGAAAACTTCTGGTCAAAATGTGGAGAGGAGTCAAAGTGATCTTCAAGTGGGGGCAACCTAGCAAGAAACTGCCGGTTGCGGATGATGAGGACAGTGAGGACTACTCATTCATGACCGATTGTGATGATGCCGATGCGGATGATGATGCCGAGAGTTCTCAGCAACACTGACCATCCTTTCCTCCTGCATACTACTAATCGGATGCAGACCTCAGGGATACCCTCAAACTATGCCCTTTACTTTGATATTGTGCAGTGGGGACACTGCAATGCTTTTGGTTTGGGGTGGCTTTAGGAGCACATTGTACCTATTATGACTTTGCTTATGAATTTGTGTATGACATTGTTTATGCGCCCTTGACGGGCTTCTTCGTTGTGTATGGATATTATGTTTCCTTGTCGGGCTTATTTTGGATTATATCATGTGTTTTGGCTAAGTTTGGTGTGATTAGTCTATTTTTATTTTTCTTGTATCATTCATTTTCTTTAGTAGCTTGATGTTATTAGTAGTAGTTGCTTTTATTTTAGTTTTTAGCTTTTTATTAGTAGCTTTGTTCTTTAATTTTTTTTTCCTTAATAATACTTCCTGGGGTTTTCTTCATGCTACAGTTATTTCCCAAGGAACATTTTTGAAGTGAGCCGGGTGACTTTTCCCTATGATAGATGGTGTGACAACTTTCTTAAGGGAATTAGTCTTGTTTTTCTAGGAGGAGACTTTTGGATTATTTGGTACTAACAAAATTAGCCTATTGTATGTGAAATGTGAATTAAGAATACCCCTCCGAATTTTTGGTTTGAATTAAAACAAGTAAGTTGCATGGTAAAGAATAATTATTGTGATAAGTATTTGGCACTTTTAGTAACTCTTTGCCCACTAGTTTGAAAAACATATTGCTCTAGACTCCTATTAGAAAATGAAATTGATCCGTCTAGATTAATTCATGTGCCATGTGTGTTAGTGTTTGTATAAATAAATCTTGTGTTTACTTCTATCATCTAGAACTTGCCTGGTTGGTCTTTCAATGCTAATGATAACTACGTTTGGTTGGAGAAATGACCTTAGGCATTCTTTGTGTTATTTGAAAAACCCCTTTAGCCTTTCGAGCCCCCCATTGTATAGGTATTATCATTAGTTAACCCATTTGAGCCTTTAACCTTTTCTTTGGCCACCTCATTTCAAACATTTCCCCTTTTGTCAAATAATTCCTTCTTTTGAACCCGTCCCTCCTTGAATATTGAGAATGAAGCAAAACGCCTAAGTTGGGGTGTGGTGTCAAAGTGAAAATTGGTAAGGTTGTACATTGAGTGTAGGATATATACCTCAAAATATTCACTTGAAATTATTCAAGATCCAAAAGAAAAAGACAAAACAAAAAAGAAAAGAAAAAGAGATATATGTATATATATAAATATGGAGACTTGAAGAAAATTAGAGAGGTATTTAAGGTGGTTCTATGTTGGTTACTAGATGCAAATGAGGCTATGTGGTTTAAAAAAAGAAACAAAGTCTACAAGAACAAAATGTGAGTAGTGTTCAAGGAGGGTGTAGTCACTTGCATCCCAAATGTTTATTCGACCTTTCCCTAAACCTACATTACAAGCTTAAAAAGTCCTTATGAGATCTCCAACTGAATGTTCTTGAATATGCGATGAATTAAAATAAGGGCAGGCTTATGGCATGATTGGTTGTAACACTTGAAATTCTTTGTGAGTGAGAGTGTCTTCGTGAATTTGTCCCTTGTGTTGTTCTTGTAAATATGGTGATTTTGGGACTTTATTTCTTGTGAGGGCACGTGAATTAGGATGGATTGGTGAAATTGATATATCCAGAAATGAGTGAGTTGAGCATTTGTAGTGGACTAGTGTTGTTGAGTCACTTCTTGAGGCTTATTCTTATCACTTGATTATTTTGAAACTCCCTTACACTTATTGAAGTTGTTTTTGAACGAGGGAGTTATTCGGGTAAGATGCACATACTTGAGCCTAATTAGTAGTACCAACCAAATCCATAAGTATAATGCTTAGTTGGAGAATGTGATTTGAAAATGATAGCAATACAGCTTGTTCTTTAAATGGTAGAACCTCATTGAGTTGTTAGTTTTGATTTGCTTGAGGACAAGCAAAAGCTTTAAGTTGGGGGTGTTGATGAGTGGTGATTTTACCACTCATTTTAGACTCTTTTCGTTAGATTTTGCATCCTTTAATGATAACATGAGGTCGTTTATGGTGTGTATTGTTCGAATTTCAGGGAAATGATGCCATGAAGTGATTGGTGTTGAATTGAAGTGGAGTTGAACACAAATTGGTGAAAATGTACAAAAACCTTCAGTGATTCCGCACCTGCAGACTTTTGGTCGTTGGTGCGACTTCTCACCTGCGAAGTTATGTTCCACACCTACGCAACTGGTTCAACTGCACAAAGGTCGTACCTTCGACGTGGTATCCGCACCGACGGAACCGAAGGTGCGGTAGATTGGGTCGCATATGCGGAAAAGGATAATGTCACCCAGAATTGCAAATGCGTTGTGGAATCCGCTTCTGCGGACATGTGCGGTCATCGGGCATCAGATCTGGATAGAATTGTAAGATCACAATTTCTCAACCCCAAACCCACATATACCCGCCCTAGCAGATATTTTTAGTATCTTTGGCTTATCTTTGAACGTATTTTGTGTCTTGCAGAGGAGAGAAAATATTTGTGGAAGCTAGGGTTTGCACACACAATTGGGTTTTGAAGATTTCAAGCTTGTGGTTAAAGATTTCTTACCCATTTATGCTTATTTCTTCATTTCCTTGCTTTGTGTTGAATATTTAAGTGTGTAGTATTTATTTCCAACATTTGAATCTTGTTTATGGAAATATTCATATATAAAGTGTGGATTAAATACCTTGTTGTGCTTATGTATTGAATGATTGTTAGTTATTTATGAAGTGAGTTATTGTTTATTTAATTATTCTTGTTCTTTAATGTTTCCAAAGAGATTAGATAACCCTAGGACTCGCCCATTAACTCCGAATTAATTTTGGAAAAGATAATTTGGGGTTGGGAAAGATTAATGAACAAGAACTTGAGGTTTTAACCCTCATTTTATATATTCTACCTAGGAATAGGATTGAACTACTTGTATCCATATCCGGGTGTGCTTAATCTCTTAATTGGGTTAGGAAGAATTCAATTAGGAAGTCTTGTTAGTCTTCAGAAGAAGCTAATTAAGAATTATTATCCGTGGCTAATTAACATAAACTCGCTCATATTTATAAAATCGTGAAATACATTGGATCGTTACTTGAGTGTAATTCCCGATGCATCCATACTTGTTGCCATTGATCATTTTACTTGCTTTCTAGGTTAGTTTATATTTTTGCATTTAGTTATAAATATTTTCTCTACCAAAAATCTAAGTGTTTGGCATTGCGCGATAAGTGATAATTCTCTTACATTCCTAATAGCCTATATATTGTTCTCTGCGGGATTCGACCCTAACCATTACTATATTTGAAATTGATCGCTTACACTATGTTAAGGTGTAATTTGAGCGTATCAATTATCCACATAATACTTCTGACGGCTTTGAGCTTCTAATAGCCTTTCTTGTATAAACTTAATTTTCTCGATTGCCTGTTGTACCAATTCTTGTCCTACTAATGTAAGTTTCCCAATATCGAACCACCATATAGGCGACCTACACTTTCGTCTGTAAAGAGCTTCGTATGGAGCTATATGAATACCGCAATGGTAGCTATTATTATATGCGAAATCAATAACCGGGAGATGATCATCCCAGCTACCCTTGAAGTCTAGCACATAAGCTTGTAACATATCCTCAAGTTTCTGAATAGTACGCTAAGCTTGTCCGTCTATCTGGGATGAAATGTTGTACTAAGACTTACTTGAGTCCCTAATCCTTTTTGTAAGGACCCCCAGAAGTTAGCTGTAAATTGAGCTCCTCGATCCGAGATAATAGAGACAAGGACACCATGCAGTCATACTATCTCCTTAATATAAAGCCATGCATAATCCTCTGCGGAATATGTAGTTCTAGCGGGCAGAAAATAGGCTGATTTTGTAAGCCTATCAACAATCAACCATATATTATCGAACTTACGTTAGGTATGAGATAAGACTACGATGAAATCCATATTGATTACTTCCCATTTCAAAGTCAGAATATCTATAGCCCGCAATAATCCATCGGGTTTTTGATGCTCAATCTTAATCTGCCAGCAGTTAGGACACTGAGAAACAAACTACGCTATATTCTTTTTCATTCCGTCCCACCAATATACTTCCCTGATATCATGGTACATCTTTGTCGCTCCTGGATGGATAGAATAACAAGAATAGTGAGTTACTCCCATAACCTGCTGGCACAGCCCAGCAACATTAGGGACTCATAATCATCCTCGATATCTGAGGACCTTATCTTCTATAACCTCAAACGGTTTCTTCTCCTTTTGAGGAGTGGTATCCCTATAATGAACTGACAAAGGATCCTCGTACTAGCGTTCCTTCACTTCAGTTACTAATGAGGATGTTGTCGTATCCTAAATAGTAATTCCAATATCACCTGAGTCCAGTAATCGAACTCCAAGACTAGCTAGTTGATGAATCTCATGGGGTATTCCCCTCTTCTCTGGATGTAAATATGGCAGGATGCCCATAGATCTACGGCTGAGGGCATCGGCTACCACGTTCGCCTTCCCCGGATGGTATGAAATTTCAACGTCATAATCTTTAAGTAGCTCCAACCACCTCCTTTATGTAAATTCAATTAATTTTTCTTTAAGATATATTGGGGGATCTTATGATCCGTATAGATATCAACATGAATTCCACACAAGTAGTTGTTTCACCAAAGAATTAGATTCTTTGCCAAAGCTATTTTAAGAAGTACTCAGGCTTCTGATAACCAAGGAAATTGACTAATAATAATTAAATGTGCATTAATAAAGCAATAAGAGCGCATAAAAATACGTATATTTCAGTAGTGGTTCGAGCGTGTCCATACAAGTAAGATTTCATTCCCTTTTATAGTGAATTTCTTAATATAATGCCTACTCTTCTTAATGATTGAGCATTAATGACTAATTATGTCATTAATGTAACATTACAATAGGTAATCGTAATTGTTGTGTTAAAATTATGTAAGGATTAGATCATTGATTGAAGATCTTTGAATCTGCCCTTTATTCTGCCTTGGTTCATTCTGACTATGTCTCTTCAACTCCTCAATTAGACTGAGGCTCCCGCATCTGATTTCCTTGTGAGTATGTTGTTCCATTTCTCTTTGCCTCGTATCTCTTTATAATTTTATGACCAGTTGTCATGTTTCTATTGCTCCACATAGATAGCCTTGTCATCAGAAATATTACATGTGTGAAGTTTATCTTTTACCAATACCTATAGTCCCCCCACTTACCATTTATTTATCAATTAAATATTTGGTAAGTGGATACTCATTTATGGCGGGAATATTTTGGCGCCGCTTAACTTGTACCATCACATCCGTCTCTGAATGTATACGTCGCTTGTCACTTTCATTTAATGCTCGTGCCATGTGGCATTCTCCAATTGATTTTTCAATTATTCAGCGCCTTTTAGGGCTTTTTGCAGATACATCAGTCACGAAGTGACAATTTTAAATATGACTTTCACATCAGTGTTTTTTTTTCATTTTTGACAGTCACCTCTGAGTATAAATACCCCTTTTCCTTTCTTTGTTTTCACGAAAAACTTCTAACTCTCCTTCATTATTTGTAAAATCTTCTTTCTCGTAAATATGTCTTCCTCAAGCCAGCAACCCAAAAAAATTATCATTGTAGATGAACTATCTCATTTTTCTGCTCCAATCCGGAGTAAGAGGGGTGGTAGGATAAGAAGTTTAAGCTCTACACCTTCCAATGGTTCTTCCTCTTCTCGTAATATTTCTCCTCCGCCATCTTCTAGGTCTAATATTTCTTTGTCTTCTTCGAGGTCTAGGGATTCTAGATCTTCTTCTAAGTGTAGGGAACCTAACAAACCACTTTCTGAGCCAAGAGTCGATGAGATCGTTCCTGCCAAGTTTTCTTTTGTAAAGGATAGTGAGTCCATTAGCAAACAACTTCCTTCCATGTCGTCACATGATCGTGTTGACCTTTATCCTACCCATATCACACAGGGTTTAATGTCACTCGTGCGTAGAGAGTGCTGTTGGAAATATGATTTTCTAGTCGTAGTTCCTAATGACAATAAGAGAATAACCTCTTACAGAACTGGGTATTCTTTTGTGTACACTTATCCCTTTACTTTAGGATTTAAGCCTCCCATCGACCCTGTCATCGTATTCTGTCGATTCTTCAATGTTTGTTTGGGACAGATCGGTCCTCTTGTTTGGAGGGCAGTTGCATGCCTTAGGTATTTGGCCAACTTAGCTTCAGTTCCTTTTGCATTCCATCATCTTATTAATCTTTATTCCCCGATGCTATTCTGTCAAGTATTTTTTACTCTCACGTCTAGGAGTAAAAGAGTTTTAGTTATACCTGATGATGACAAGGATAGAGGATGGTATGTCCGATATGTTGTTGTCCCTACTTCAGATTTGGTAGGTGAAGAAAATCTCCCCTTCCCTGAGAAGTGGAACTTTGCACGTGAGTACATTTTTGCTCACTTTCCTTTTTTATTTTTGATAAATAAACAGTACCGTGACTATTTTTTCTTTCTTTTTGCAGCAACCATGGGAACCGTCGAGGAAGTCTCTGGTTTCCATTATTGGGTAGAAAAATTGTTGTTGATCGCTCCTATGGAAGAACGTTCTTGGAAGTACCTCTCGTCGAGGTTTGGTTGGAAAGTGAAAACCCATGGTAAGGCTTTCTTTTTTATTTCGTCTCTTTCTATTTTTTCGAGCTTCTTTGATCCCTTTTATTTGTTAGGGTTTTCCGTTCGTGGGATCTCTGCTGCTGTTGTGTCTGCTTCAAACCTTTCTTTGGCTAAGGCCCAAGAAATCATTGTTAACTCTTCCTCTTCAAAAAGGAAAGCAAGTGGGTCTCATACCTTGGAGGATGAGGAAGAACAAGAGGAGGGTTTGTTGATTCGTAGGTCGCGGAGAAGAAAGGTCGTATCTAATGATGAGTCTGTTCCCATTGCTTATCCACCCCCCGTACCTGAGTCAGAACATTCCGCTCCTAAAGATGCAAATCTCTCTCCTGACGATGAATCAATTGATCAACTGTTCCACCAAGGCTTTGGCACAATTTCATAGGAAGCACCTCTTGCTATTTTCCCTTCGTGTTCTCCTGTGGAACTTTCGCTTACTGCTCATGTTACTGTTTCTGCTCCCCAGCCTATTCATCTGTGGCTATTTCATCTACCCTTATTTTCGTGCCTTCTATTGTCGAAGTGGGATCTTCCAGTAGTGGGGTGATGAAGCAAATAATGATAGAGGTTCTTGCGGGAGGCAGCCTCTTAAAGAATTCAGGCCAGGCGGATGTGTGGTTGAAGCCTTTGATAGGCCCGGTTGAGAAGTCTAAATTGGAGAGTCATAGCTCCTTAACTTGGATGAACAAGATTGTGCACTCATCCCTGAAGGTAGACTTTATATTATCCCCCCTTCTTTTTATATCATTTACCGTATCTAACATCTCTTTTTATGCACATCAATCTTATTGGTACGGAGTTAATGAAAAGGATCGTTCAAACGGAGCAATTAGGAAATGACTATCATACCGAGGCTGATAACTAGAAGGAGCAGTCCGAGAGTCTTCAGCTTGATATGGAGGAAGTAGAGGAGGAGAAATGTACCTTGGAGCAGCAGATTAGATAATTGCAGTGGAATTGGCCATTGAGAAGGCATCATCAAGTCAAGCAGGCAAGGATAAAAACATCCTGGAGTCTTCCTTTGCGGAGAAGCTTTCCCATGCTACTGAAGAGATAAGAAGCTGGAAGGCTTTGTTGGATCAAAAGGAGGATTACGTCGGTGAACTTGTGCAATCACTTACTCATACTCAAGAATACCTCCGTGAATCTTCAAACAAGATTCAATTTCTAAAAAGATCCCTTACCCCTTATCAGGCTTCCTATAATGATGTCGTGGTTGAGAGAGATGAGCTAAGAGCCGATATTGAACAATGGGAGAAAGCCTACGAGGCTCTTGAGGACAAAGTAGTTATTGACGTGAGTTGGGCTTATTTAAATGCCCGTCTTGACACATTGACGGAAATGGGCAAAGTAAATTTTGACTTGGAAGTTGAAATTGCCAAAACCAAGGAGACGATTGAAAAGTCTCGGCAAAGTCAAAAAATTTCATCACCTGAAATTTAGTTCCCAACGGGTGATGAGATTGTGTCTGATGAAGCTGCAAGCCTCGCCATCTCAATCCACTCCTCCTGCTCACGAAGATAATCCCCCTAGTGTCTAGTGAAAGGGTTTATTGAACCCTGTCTTTTTGTTTCTTTGGAACAATTGGTGGTTACCCCTGTCCCATTTGGGGGTAAAGTTTGGTTCTTTTAAGTCCTCAATGACAACTTAGGGGAAACCTTATATAAAAAAATATGGCTTTAAACTAAGTTAATACTTAGTTCATTCCATAATATTAATATTCGCATGACTTATGGTTTTTTGAGTTTTCACTTTACTCTTAAGTGTTTGCATGCTCTTCGTTAGGGTTTTTGTTTTACCCTTTAGTTTTTAATTTTGCATTGATGTCTTTTTTAAAATAAGCATGATTTATAAAAGAGGGCCATTTATGAACAACACTTAATGAAGAAGACGTCTCAACTTTATAATGGTGTAAACATACAAAAGAGAGATAGGAACGGACATGATTTTTCTAAATAATGTTTTTGAAAAAAGTTTTTGTATTATTCGAACTTTCCTAAAATTTTACATGTGTTTGAGTATCGTCTATTACTCTTTCATAACTGTTTTCTTTTACAAAAGATTTTGAATAAACACGAGGGCATGAATTTTTACCCGTAATTGTTTTCTTTTACAACAGATTTTGAATAAACACAAGGGTTTCCATTTTTACCCGTAACTAATATTATGTCTTTAACGTAAACATTCGTTTACATTCACGAATATATTTTTTGTAGGTTTCTGAATCAGGCTTTGTATTTTTGTCTTTGGCTCTTTGATTTTGCTCATAACGCTTGACTTGTTGGAAAAAATGGCTCTTCAAGCTCGAGCGTTAACTTTTTTGATAGTCTTCTTTGCTTCTTCTTTGCCTACATACTGTATAGTCTCCCAAGTGTTTGAGTTTTGAAGATTGAAATCTCGAGCACTTGACTACTCCTTTCTTGTGGTCATTTCCCTAAAGGAAAAACATAATTTAGATGATGACTGCTTAACCCTTTAAAATGCCCATCAGAAAGTTGTAACCCTAGACCGGTAATTCAGTTACTTCCTCATGTATATACAGGTCAAAAATCATCATCTGGTTATGGGTTAGCTTTTTGCCTATCATAAAAATTGGTTAGTATAATTTTAACTGTACTAAAATGAAATTGAACGTAATGATACTTGACCGTGGGTATTCTTTTTCCTTAGAAGTAATATTTCTTCAGATGAACGCCATTCCAACTTGTTGGTGAAATTCTGCCATCCATGGTTTTTAGCTCATAATTTCCTTTTCCAGCAATGCCACAGACTTTGTAGGGTCCTTCCCTTATAGATTCCTTATAGATTCTTACATATACGCTTCCAAAGGTAGCTCTTCGACGCATAATTTGCTGTCCAAAAAATACAGCAGAAATTTTCTGCAATTCTTTTCCTTCTTTTTTGTCCGAAATGCATTCCGTTAACCTTCCGAAATCCACCCGAGGCCCTAGGGACCTTAACCAATTATACCAACATGTCCCAAAACATGGCCTCAAATCACATCAAACAACGCCGAAATCTCGAATCGCACTAAAATTCAAACTTTATGAACTTTGAAATTTCAAACTTCTACATCCGATGCCGAAACCTATCAAATCACGTCTGATTGACCCCAAATTTTGCACACAAGTCATATTCGACTTACGGACCTGCTGCAACTTTCGGAATTGGAATCCGACCCCGATATCAAAAAGTCAAACTCTCGGTCAAACTTCTCAAAAACCTTCAAATTTCTATCTTTAGACAAATGACTTCAAAATGACCTCCGGACATCCAAATTCACTTCTGATCGCACTCCAAACTCCAGAATCACCATACAAAGCTATTCCCAGACTTAGAATCCCAAATGGACGTCAATATCATTGAAATGCGCTTCAAGCCAAACTTAGGAAATTTCTTCAAAAATGCTTACTTCCACAATATACACCGAAATGCTCCCGGGTTATCCAAATCCCGATCCCGACATACGCCCAAGTCCGAAATTATCATACAAACCTGCTGGAACCTTCGGATCCTGATTCCGAGGTCGTTTACTCAAAATTTCAGTGTTGCTCAATTCCAGCTCTGGAAGAATTCTGTGATTTGTGAGCCTATGAATTGTGGGTCATTGTCACACACGATTTCCTTTGGTACACCAAAATGGCATATGATGTTTTGCCATATTAAGCTTTTCACTTCTTTTTCTCGGAACTGTTTAAAAGCATCTGCCTCCACCCATTTTGAGAAATAATCTGTTAATACAAGTAAAAATCGTACCTTTCCTTTGGCTGGGGGAGAGGTCCTACTATATCCATTTCCCATTTCATGAATGGCCAAGATGACACAACTAGGTGGAGTAATTCTGTTGGCCAATGCATATTGTTTGCATATCGCTGGCATTTATCGCATTTAGCTACGAAATTCTCAGCATCTTCATCCATTTTAGGACAATAATACCCTACTTTGATTAGGGTTTTGACTAAAGACCTTGCTCCTGCGTGGTTACCACAATGTCCTTCGTGTACTTCTTTCAATATGTACTCAGTTTGATTAGGTCCAAGGCACCTTGCTAGGAGACCTCCAAACATTTTGCGGTATAGAGTATCACGAACTAGGTAGTACCGTGTTGTTTTTCGGTGAAGTGCTTGAGCCTCTTTTTTATCTTCAGGCACGGTACCATTCTGCAAAAACTTTACAATTTTTGTTTCTCCAATCCCAGGTTAAATTATTAAATGTTACCTCATTTTTGTCTTGGTCGATTGTTGAATGAAATAAGTGTATCACAATAGCATTTTCTTTATTCGTTACATAGGTAACTGCTGCAAGATTAGCTAATGCATCCGCTTCTGCATTTTCCTCTCTCTGTACTTGCATAATCTTTCATGACTGGAATTGCCTTACCAGGTCTCGTGCCTTTTCCAGATATTGTTGCACTCAAGTCTCTCTAGCAGTATAAGTCCCCTGCATCTTGTTTACCATTAGTTGAGAGTCACTTTTGATCACGCTCGATTGAGAGTTCTCGTGCTAATTCAAGTCCTGCAATGATGTAACGACCCGACCGGTCGTTTTGAGATCCAGCGCGTCGTTCAGTAGTTGGGAGTCATGAACAACTTCATTTTGAGTATTGTGACTTGTGGGTATTGTCAAAGTTGAAATTCAGGGGGTTCAGGGTTAAATTGAAAGAAAAAGTCTCATTTCAGAAGCCTTAAGTTAAGGAAATTGAGTAAGACTGGAATTTTGAGTACACTGTGATGACCCAAAAGGTCATCTTATGTAAATTTAATTATGACTGTGTTCCGAGGAGCCAAAAGCCTCCATCAATCTCACCTCGATGTGCGTGCACAGCCCGGACGCGTAGCCGGGAAGCCTTTATGTGGAAACTTGATAAAGAGTTGCATTTATGATAATTAGTTGAATAAAGTTGACTTTCGTTAACATTTTTGATGAACGGACCTGGATCCGTGATCCGACGGTCCCGGAAGGTCCGTATGAGAATATGGGACTTGGGTGTATGCCCGGAATCGAATTCTGAAGACCCAAGTCCGAGAAATAAATTTTTAAAGGAAATTGTTTTATGAAAATACTAAAGGCTTATGAAAAATGAACCTTGATGTAAAACCTATGCGGCCGGGCCCGTATTATGATTCCGGAGCGCGGAACATGTTTAATATTTGTTATTTAAGTTATCTGTGTGTAACGACCCGGTCCGTCGTTACGCGGTATACGCATCTATTCCCTTATTTCTGTCTTGTAATAGCTCGGTTAGATTGTTCATGAAGTGTTGGGGTTGGTTGGTTCGGGTTCGGAGTGAAAATAGAGTGGATTGAGACACTTAGTCTCTAACAAGAGCTTTAGAGTTGGAAAAGTCAACCCGGAGTTGACTTATTGGTAAACGACCTCGGAATGCGGATTTTATGGTTCGGATAGCTTCGTTAGGTGATTTGGGACTTAGGAGTGTGTTTAGAATATATTTAGGATGCCCGGTGTAGAATTAGGCTTGAATTGGCGGAGTTAGTACTTTGGCGAATTCCGGTTGATAGGCGAGATTTTGATCTGAGGGTCGGAATGGGATTCCGAGAGTTGCTGTAGCTTTGCTAGGTCATTTTGGACTTGCCCGCAAAATTTCAAGTCATTCGGAGATGGTTTGGTTGGGTTATTTATCAAATGCGTGTTTTAGAAGTTTTTGGAAATCATAGGCTTGAACTGGATGAGAATTTATGGTTTTGATGTTGTTTTTGGCGTTTTAATTGCTCGACAAAGTTTGAATAACCATGTAGGATATGTTGGTATGTTTGGTCGGGGTCCCGAGGGGCTCAGGTTTGATTTTGGGCGTTAAACGGAGAATTTAGAACTTGAAATGCAGCTGAAGCTGCTACTGCTGGTGCGATCGCACCTGCGATGCTTGGGCCGCAAGTGCGGACATCGCAGGCGCGAGAGTGAAGGCGCAGGGGTGGAAGGAAGTCTGCACCTGCGATGTCCCAGGTGCGGGAAGGGTATCTTCTTCAGCTACCACATCTCAGGCCGGGAGAGGCATACAGACTCCAACGGCTCGGACTCCTGAGCAGGTTCTTCGGGGGATTCAGACACCGGGAGTGGCCCTAGTCCAGCCCGTTGCTGCCGCACCGGATTTTGTGGTCCCTGCCTTGGCAGATGATGAGCATCGGAGACTGGAGAGATTCAGCAAACTCCAGCCCCCTACTTTCAGTGGTACTTAGGGTGAGGATGCCCAGGCTTTCTTGGACAAGTGCCAGAGGATTCTTCATACAACAGGGATACTTGAGACTAGCGGAGTCCCATTTACCACTTTCCAGTTCTTGGGATCGGCACTTTCTTGGTGGGAGGCCTATGAGAGGCGCATACCCGCCGGTACACCACCACTTACTTGGCACCAGTTTTCTATTCTCTTCGTAGAGAAGTATGTACCACAGTCTCAGAGAGAGGAGCTGCGTAGAGAGTTTGAGCAGCTGCGTCAGGGGGATATGACTGTGATGCGATATGAGATGAGGTTTTCCGAGTTAGCTCGTCATGCTGTCTGGTTGGTTCTTACGGACAGGGAGAGGATTCAGAGATTTGTTGATGGTCTTAACCATCAGTTGCGGATTCTTTTGACCAGAGAGAGAGTGTCTGGGGTGTCTTTTGAGACAGTTGTGGACATCGCCAGAGACATTGAGTCTATTCGATGCTAGGAGCGTGAGGAGAGGGAGGCCAAGAGACCTCCTGGATCTGGTACTTATAGTGGCTTTTATTCTTGTGGTTCTTCTCAGCCTATCAGAGGCCGTTCATTCAGGCCTCCTCAGCCAGCCCGTCCAGTGCATAGTGGGGTCTCTTCAGGACATGGGTTTCGTGGTTCTCATTCGGGTCGTTCATCATTTAGTGCCCTCCCAGCTCAGAGTTCATCCAGGCCACCGTCTTTTCATGGTTCCTCGGCACAGGGTTCTTCTAGTTGTTACTCCGGTTCCAGGGGTTCCCTTCAGTCCTCGCCGTCAGTCGTGGGTAGAGGTTGTTTTGAGTGTGGGGATCCAGGCCACGTTAAGAGGTTTTGCCCCTGTCTTGCTAGCAGCTCTTATCAGCCGAGGGGTCAGCCTCCAGCTTTGACATCAGCTTACGCACCACCCGCTCAAACAGCTAGGGGTGGGGGTCAGGCAGTTAGAGGTCGCCCCAGAGGGGGAGGTCAATCAGGTGGAGGACCAGCTCGTCTCTATGCACTTCCGGCCAGGCCAGATGCCATTGCTTCAGATGGAGTGATCACAGGTATTATTTCAGTCTGTCACCGAGATGCCTCGGTATTATTTGATCCTGGCTCCACTTATTCATATGTTTCATCATATTTTGCACCTTCTTTGGGTATACCCCGTGAGTCCTAGATTTCGGTTGTTCGTGTGTCGACTCTTGTGAGGGATACGGTTGTGGTAGATCGGGTATACCGATCTTGTGTTATTTCTATCGAGGGTCTGGATACTCGAGTGGATATATTGTTTCTTAGTATGGTGGACTTTGATGTGATATTAGGCATGGATTGGCTATCTCCGTGCCACGCTGCTCTTGACTGTCACGCCAAGACCGTGACTTTAGCTATGCCAGGCTTTCCAAGGATTGCGTGGAGAGGTTCGGTGGAGTATGTGCCTTGTAGGATGATTTCTTATTTGAAGGCGCAGCGTATGGTTGGGAAGGGGTGTGAGTCTTATCTAGCCTTTGTGAGGGATGTGAGCAGTGAGACTCCTTCTATTGATACTGTTCCAGTGGTCCGTGAGTTCCCAGATGTGTTTCCCGCAGACTTGCCAGGCATGCCACCTGACAGGGACATTGAGTTTGGTATTGATTTGTTACCTGATACCCAGCCTATCTCTATTCCACCTTACCGTATGGCCCCAGCAGAGTTGAAGGAATTAAAAGACCAGATTCAGGAGCTTCTTGACAAAGGGTTCATTCGGCCTAGTGTGTCACCCTGGGGTGCACCGGTGTTATTTGTGAAGAAGAAGGATGGATCCATGCGTATGTGCATTGACTATAGGCAGTTGAATAAGGTTACGGTGAAAAACCGGTATCCTTTGCCTCGCATTGATGATTTGTTTGATCAGCTCCAGGGAGCTAAGGTATTCTCCAAGATTGATTTGAGATCCGGATATCACCAGTTGAAGATTCGGAATTCTGATATTCTGAAGACTGCCTTCAGGACCAGATATGGTCACTATGAGTTCTTGGTTATGTCTTTTGGGTTGACCAATGCCCCGGCTGCGTTCATGCATTTGATAAACAGTGTGTTTTAGCCCTACCTTGATTTATTTGTCATTGTGTTTATTGACGATATCCTGGTGTATTCTCGTAGTCAAGAGGAGCATGCCCAGCACTTGAGGGTTGTGTTACAGAGGTTGAGGGAGGAGAAGCTTTACGCAAAATTCTCCAAGTGTGAGTTTTGGCTCAGTTCAGTGGCTTTTCTGGGTCACATGGTGTCTAGTGAGGGTATTCAGGTGGACCCGAAGAAGATTGAGGCGGTGCAGAGTTGGCCCAGACCATCCTCAGCCACAGAGATTAGGAGTTTCCTTGGGTTGGCAGGTTACTACCGTCGTTTTGTGGAGGGGTTTTCTTCTATAGCTTCACCTATGACCA